>JAMZAV010006214.1:0-39393 GCA_024449915.1 Sweltsa coloradensis
GTCGTCTTGTAAAATAAATTGCCCTTAACCATCTCGGTGAGTGGGCTCGAACCAGGGGTGTTCGTTTCTGCAAATGTAAAGTAGTAGCAGTAGAATCCATAGATATTGTAATATCTGCGAAATATAGTAAATAAAATAAATAAATAAATAATTAAATTGTGATTCGAGTTTACCTACTCAGTTATATAACTGATTTTCAGTGGGGGCAGTAAATCAAAGCGACCAAGCCAACCTTGTAGGTCCAGACACTATCGACGAGTGAGCGATAACCAACCGAAGATCGATATTTTGAATCGGAAATATAGCAATCAGTGGTATGGACAGTGCGAACACCCGCAAATCAACGCCAGAATCAACAAGGCCGATTCAGAAAACTCTGAATTTATTATGTGCTTCGTTGCTAGGACGGCTCCAAAGTCACCGTTTACAAACTCCTAAGACAAAACTGATGGACTTAAGTCCAAATCAGAAGTTTAAAACTTCTTACATTGGCGGGAATCGAACCCTGGATTTTATGCATTTGAAGCAGATACGCTAACAACAAGACCAACGAGCCGCATAAAAATCGTCGTATAGTATCGTCGCAATGAACCTTTTACACTCTTAAATATCAATATCGTTTCGCAACTAATTTTTATACATCTTTATATCATGTGCTTGTGTCATTTTACGATTTTCAATAATTTTAGTGCACTTGACGTGCAATATCGATATGACCTCGTCGCCCCGCACCTTTTGACTGCCATCTAATCTTTGTCTCGCCATATCCTGAGCCCGGCGTTTTGTGGGTTCAAAGAGCGCAGACAGTGGTAGTCGCATTGTAAACGTATCACAGTTTGACAGCTGAAGTGGACTTCGCAGAGCAGTAAAGTAAAGTCACGTCCAGTGCGACCTTGGCCCTATATCCTGTATGGGGATGATATTGATGGAGCGAGTGTAATTGAAACGTTGATCTTGTGCGGCATTATAGTAATGTAGGCGCAGCAAGAAGAGTAAACCACTAAACCCAGGCCTACATACAAGTGGTTTTCGATACTCGGGAGGTTGCAACCAACTTGCATCGGATGTGATTGTACTTTGTTATTACGGAGAGGCCCATCCTTCCCGTCAAATTCGGACGGGTTTACAACCTTTCATAATAGAACAGGCGACATCCTAGTTTCTTTGAACCCTAAAACGCCGGGCTCAGGTTATGGTGAGACAAAATATACACAGGCTACAGTACGCACAGCACAGCAGCAGTCTCGCAGTCGGTCAGTTGTTCTGTCAGATGCGGATGAGTTTTGTCTCCGCTCTTCGTTCTGTTCTTGTTCGGTCTCCACAGTACAAGGAGTTGGCTTCTGTTACTACAGAATGTGTTTTGTTTTGTGTGTGTTACCGTTACGAGGATGTCTGTTCTGTCCAGACTGAAAGTTTTTTATTACTCCCTTTTCTGTATTGCTTATAATTTAAGTGCTGTACAGCCCGTGGGGTTTATGTTTGGTCAGTGTGAGATGATCACTGCTGAGTGTGTTGTTTCAGCAAGTCTCGGCTTTTGTGTCCTCACATTGTTCTGTTAATGTTTGTTAACTTCAGGAGGTTGTCTGTTCTGTCCAGACTGGAAGGTTCCGTTTACCTTTTTATTCTACCCTGCTTGTCAGGTAATGTCTTGATACTGCGCACAATAGAATAACAAGCTGTGTAGTGTGTGCCCTCCCTTGTACTGAAGGTACGACCCCCTACTTCCCTACTTTCTCGTCGGGAGGAGGTTGTGTTCCGGGATTCCGGTATTCTTGGCAATGAACAAGCAGACACAAATGTGCAAAATCAGCATGTAAAAGACTACCACAGATTAACCATCCTTCCAACATTTGGCAACAGCAAATTCCTTCCTTTATGTATGTTAGTTTGTGTAATAATTATTACGGAGGTCCTAGATTATCTTTAAAATTCCCTTCTGGGCAATACTACATATTATTTTGTTCATAGTATTTGTTTGTGTTTGCTTCGTTGTTGATTTTATGTTCTAAAAGTTATTATCGAAATAATACATTTCTAACGTTGATACTATTAGTATAGGTAACTTAGATAGTATCATAATGTACACATTTTAGAGACCTCTATAAGTGGCTTTTGTAGAAGAAAGGCGTGTATGTTTTCATTGATACCATTACAAGGGTATTGAAAGAACTCATAATATAACATACATTTGTCAGTAAAGTCTGCTAGGATTCCAGACTAAAAGAAATAATTTATTGAAAGATATTTAAAAATTAGAGCGTGTAGAATTTAACAACAAAGACTTTTGGCATTAATAAAACATTTTAAAATTTGGTTTCGAATCTGTTTCTCAGCTACTTTTTAATACGGTGGCCAGCACAATTCAAGCCAAGGGCCAATAATCCAACGACATAGGTTAACTGTTATAAATATAATCATTGGACTTTTTCACTGTTAGTTAACAAAATATTTATTTTAATGTGATATTTCGATTTCTTTACAGAAATCTTTATCAAACAAAATTAACAATTAAAAAACCACAACAGACAGGACAAAAAACATTTCACAAAATATTATAAATATGGCTGTGCATTAATACCAAATTATTAACAAAAAGTTTATTATGAATAAAAATAAAAAACCAAAAACAGAACATTAAATTGACAAGTTGGACAGTTATTGATGTATGAAATAAAACTATTGATCTAGTGATGAAATTGATGGACAGAAACTTTTCCAAATGGCTGGATAATTAACACTAGGCACACTGATTGTATTGGCCACACATGAAATCAAACCAGCTTCCTTAATTTTCCGTGTTGTGGCATTAGACTCATGTGCAAGGATTGAAGCGTCTTCCCAATTAATATGATGATGATTTTCATAAACATGTTCTGCGAGTTTTGAAGTATCAATCTTATGTTGTTTCACATTGTTCTTGTGTTCTTTTATTCTTACCATCAAACAAAGGTCTCTTGGTTTCACCAATGTATCTAGCATCACATTCGCAAGGTATAGAATAAATAACACCCTTAGATGACTGAACCTCATCCCTAGGTTTAGTCTTGGTGAGAATGCTGCGCAACGTATTAGACGAACTAAAAACAACTCTTATGCCATACGGAGCTAAAATGCGTTTGATCTTTTCTGAAAGATTCGGATAGTAACCAATGCAGACCGTTTTATAAATCCTAGGTTTAACCACCTCAATATCTTTACTCATGTCAGGTTTGATGATATCTTGTGGAAAAATAGTCTTTTTTAACCAGTCATTTGAGTATCCGTTATTCTTCATAGCACCAAATATTTTTTCCAGTTCAATTTTTAGGCTTGTGGGAGTTGAACAGATCAGTTGTGCACGAGAAACCAAACATTTAACCATACCTTCTTTAACATGTGAAGGATGATTTGAATTGGCATTCAAATATTGATCGGTGTGTGTTGGTTTCCTGTACACAGATGTAGAAAACGAATCTAAATCTTTCTTGATGAATACATCTAAAAACGGTAGACCGCCATCCTTCTCCTCTTCAAACGTGAACTTCATCTTAGGATGGTAGGAATTAAGATCTGATAATAACTTATCTACCTTGTCTTGATCTTCACAATGAATACAGATTATGTCATCAACATACCTCAACCACAAATCTGGTTTAAAGAGATGACTGTGCGAGAACGTCTGTTTCAAGAGAATCCATGTATATATCCGCAAGTAAAGGTGACAAACAACTGCCCATAGCTAGACCATCTAGTTGATGATAGACGACTTTATCAAATTCAAAATAGCAAGACATGAGAATTAACTGCAAAAGCTCCATTATTGCATCTACAGATAGAGAAGTTCTAGACTGTAGTGAACAATCAGTTAATAATTTGTTTTTTACAAGTGAAAGAACTTCCTTGACAGGTACACTAGGAAACAAATTTACAACATCAAAACTCAACAATCTAGACTTGTCACTAAATGGAACTTCTCTCAACTGATCTACAAGCTCCTTTGAATTTAAGACAGCTGATTTAATGTTATGAGTCAGAGGTTTCAAGATATTTAAAAGAAATTTAGATAATAGACTAAAAGGTGATCCCATTGAACTCACAATTGGCCTTAATGGTAAGCCCTCCTTATGTATTTTCGGCAACCCATAAGCATGTGGGGTTTTGGAGAAATGTGGTGTTAAATGAGATCTTACCTTAAAGTCAATGCTTTCACCACATCATTTCATTTCATTTCATCATTTCAAATGATGTGGTGAAAGCATTGACTTTAAGGTAAGATCTCATTTAACACCACATTTCTCCAAAACCCCACATGCTTATGGGTTGCCGAAAATACATAAGGAGGGCTTACCATTAAGGCCAATTGTGAGTTCAATGGGATCACCTTTTAGTCTATTATCTAAATTTCTTTTAAATATCTTGAAACCTCTGACTCATAACATTAAATCAGCTGTCTTAAATTCAAAGGAGCTTGTAGATCAGTTGAGAGAAGTTCCATTTAGTGACAAGTCTAGATTGTTGAGTTTTGATGTTGTAAATTTGTTTCCTAGTGTACCTGTCAAGGAAGTTCTTTCACTTGTAAAAAACAAATTATTAACTGATTGTTCACTACAGTCTAGAACTTCTCTATCTGTAGATGCAATAATGGAGCTTTTGCAGTTAATTCTCATGTCTTGCTATTTTGAATTTGATAAAGTCGTCTATCATCAACTAGATGGTCTAGCTATGGGCAGTTGTTTGTCACCTTTACTTGCGGATATATACATGGATTCTCTTGAAACAGACGTTCTCGCAC
This sequence comes from Sweltsa coloradensis, assembly GCA_024449915.1. Lineage (NCBI taxonomy): Eukaryota > Metazoa > Arthropoda > Insecta > Plecoptera > Chloroperlidae > Sweltsa > Sweltsa coloradensis. The sequence goes on from JAMZAV010006214.1 coordinate 4,772, forward strand.
AGAGTTGTGGTTGAGATATGTTGATGACATAATCTGTATTCATTGTGAAGATCAAGACAAGGTAGATAAGTTATTATCAGATCTTAATTCCTACCATCCTAAGATGAAGTTCACGTTTGAAGAGGAGAAGGATGGCGGTCTACCGTTTTTAGATGTATTCATCAAGAAAGATTTAGATTCGTTTTCTACATCTGTGTACAGGGAAACCAACACACACCGATCAATATTTGAATGCCAATTCAAATCATCCTTCACATGTTAAAGAAGGTATGGTTAAATGTTTGGTTTCTCGTGCACAACTGATCTGTTCAACTCCCACAAGCCTAAAAATTGAACTGGAAAAAATATTTGGTGCTATGAAGAATAACGGATACTCAAATGACTGGTTAAAAAAGACTATTTTTCCACAAGATATCATCAAACCTGACATGAGTAAAGATATTGAGGTGGTTAAACCTAGGATTTATAAAACGGTCTGCATTGGATACTATCCGAATCTTTCAGAAAAGATCAAACGCATTTTAGCTCCGTATGGCATAAGAGTTGTTTTTAGTTCGTCTAATACGTTGTCGCAGCATTCTCACCAAGACTAAACCTAGGGATGAGGTTCAGTCATCTAAGGGTGTTATTTATTCTATACCTTGCGAATGTGATGCTAGATACATTGGTGAAACCAAGAGACCTTTGATGGTAAGAATAAAAGAACACAAGAACAATGTGAAACAACATAAGATTGATACTTCAAAACTCGCAGAACATGTTTATGAAAATCATCATCATATTAATTGGGAAGACGCTTCAATCCTTGCACATGAGTCTAATGCCACAACACGGAAAATTAAGGAAGCTGGTTTGATTTCATGTGTGGCCAATACAATCAGTGTGCCTAGTGTTAATTATCCAGCCATTTGGAAAAGTTTCTGTCCATCAATTTCATCACTAGATCAATAGTTTTATTTCATACATCAATAACTGTCCAACTTGTCAATTTAATGTTCTGTTTTTTGGTTTTTTATTTTTATTCATAATAAACTTTTTTGTTAATAATTTGGTATTAATGCACAGCCATATTTATAATATTTTGTGAAATGTTTTTTGTCCTGTCTGTTGTGGTTTTTTAATTGTTAATTTTGTTTGATAAAGATTTCTGTAAAGAAATCGAAATATCACATTAAAATAAATATTTTGTTAACTAACAGTGAAAAAGTCCAATGATTTATATTTATAACGTTACTACCTGTTATATAGTTTCATTTTTTATAATAGGTTAACTGAATGTCCTCAAATACACTCGGTGGGCTTGTGATGTGAAATATGTTCTATAATGGTGTTTCATGAATAAGTATAATAATACTATGTTTATTTAAGAATTATGTGAAATTGACGATCTTTTAAACTAAAAATATAAATCATCAATTCCAATGTAGGATAAAAAATGCCTTGAGCCCTTGTCTATCAACGATTTTGGTGTTTTAAGTAAGTATTGTTCAGCAGTTTTGATTTGTTTCGTGTTAAAGTGTCTTAAATTAAGATAAATCTCTTAACAAACCCATATACCGTTACATTTGCCCTGATAAACTAAAACATTTAATAAAAGTTATGACCATATGAAGTTCAACTAACCTTTGTCTGGTTCTTTTTTAGTGTCGGTCTCTGCAACTGATGTTGGCTTAGTCTTTTGAAGTGTATTTCATTTTTCGTTATTAAATTTGGTGACTCATTTTAGTTGTTCATTCACCATGTCAGTGTTGTTTGGGTACCTCTTCGTCATCTTTTTTCTAAACTTGTCTGTGAAATAAAAGAAAATAGCAATTGCGATATAATATTCCAGAATAATTTACATTGTCATAATTATTTAGTAGCCAGTTTAGTTAGCCATTTAGTAGCAAGTTGCATAAATGTGAGACATTAAGCAATATCCAATCAATCAATTCTTAATTTTGTATTGCTTGAGTGTTGTATCTATTTAAGTTTATTATCTATAGTTATTCCTAGATATTTTGCACATTCCGCACGTTGCTATAGGTGTCGGGCATTGTTGGCTTCGTAAATTTAGGCAGTCAGCAGAATGGATGTTTAACGTGAAGTTATTAGACGGCTGTGTAGCTGAGTGAACAGAGAAAGTTAGGTTAACAGTTTTGGACATATTAAGAGATAAAAAATTATACGTTCAATTGTTACATTTAAATTGCAACATTAAACCCGTTTAATTATGTTTTTATGCAAGACAAAGCCCCACGTACCTTACAAAATTTAAAACAATTAATGACAAAATTATAGGCTATTATTAACATAATAATTTTATGATGATGAGTTTGTATTGTTAAAAATGGATATACAAACTTGAATCACTTGATTGATGTGGTTGTGGTTCTTCGTGGTCAGTGTCTGAGGATGGTGATTGTGTGATGTGGACGGTTGATGTAGGGGGGAATAATGAGGGAATCTAGATGTCAATGGTGACGCAGTTAGTGGCAAATATTGCTGCACGGTTGTATTTTTATAAGTGGATGCTACCTTGCGGGGTGACCGACGGGGGTAAATTTGTCCGATTGGGTGTAGGCCTTAATTTGGAGTTTGGGGAATTGGTGATCTTCTACAGGACCCATTCCCACTAAGTATTGTTTGGGAGAAATATTGTTTGGATTTATGGATGAGTTTTTTTTTGGTTTGCAGGGTGGAGGGTGAACTTTTGTTGAAGAATGAGGAGAATTATTAGGGGGTGAGGGAGAAAATGTAGGCCAAGTTGTTGGAGGCAAAGGCAATATTGGCAGTGTAACGATTTCAGTCAAGCGTTCTTCCGAACCACTCGAATTACTGCGGCGGGACTCCAGTCGTCGACGAGTCCTCCGTATAGGACGACCCCCCTCATCTACATCCGTGTTTATGTCTGAGGTAACTTGGGTCATGTTTTTTTTTTGCCTTGCCGTTATGATTGAATCTGGATAGGACAAACACAAGTGCTCAGAATTGTAACAAGACATAGAAAATAATAGGCTCTGGTTTTATTTATGGGATTATGAATTTAAATGCCAACCTTGTATACAAATCTCTAGCAGTCGATGAAGTGTAGCTGATGAGGTAAATTCTTCATCCAGTCCCACTTATCTTCCATAGATTTCCCAGCTTGCCTAGTATATCTTGTGGTGAACAGTCTTCAGTCATGGTAAATTTTATTTGAAGAAAGCTGAAAAGGTGTCACAGATTTGTCTTTGTTTACTTAAAACACTTATGCTGGTTTAAAAAGCTTTGTTTCACTTTAGTAACTCAAAAACCTTCAATGATAAATTAGCTTCAGAAGTTCTTATTCAAAACAACATGATGGCTCGCTACATTCCCAAAAAACCTGATTCTCAAACTAATATTTAAAATAAATTATATTTCCCAATAATCCATTTCACAGCAGATCACAATAACAACCAAAGCACTCAAACTCCAGTGAAGACAACAAAGAAAAAAGACTATCACCGCACACCGGATCATTATTTAATAATATAAGTTTAACATAAAATAAAGTGCCTTCTGGATACTTAGTACACAAAGTCATCTATCATCAAATTTACTGAGCTAAAGAGGGTAGTACATTACAAATTAATTCCGCTCTGCATTATCTCATATGTAGACCTATTCACCTTTATTTGGCCATATCTCCTATGATTGCTTAGTTTGTTCCCGAGTAATTGTGTCAAGAACCGTCCGTGGATATCCGCCAAGATCACAATTTTGCTCTTTGTTGTATGTCGATTACTATTACTTGAACTACATAACCAATGTTTTTAAATACCTGAAATCAACACAGCTGTACAATAAGATTTAAAAATAACATGCCATTATATAAGAGAATACGGGCACTGATAACCTTAGTGTTGTGTGCCCTTAAACCCTAATAACTAACTAACTATAACTTGAACTATTTCTTGTAGTCTCGTCTCTAATGTTTTTAGTTCTCAGGTCAGACTCCGAACCAGTCTGTATCGCCATCTGTTGGTGTATGTGGAGAACTGCCTCAACTGAGGTCGAACGCGGCCTTGATTTGATATATCTGTGATGGACGTCATTTTCTTTGACTGTGGATAGGCAGTTGTTTTGCATGATTTTCTAGGTTAATGTAAGGCGTGGTATTTGTAATAGGACTTTTCAGTTTTATTACGGCCTCAGCCAGCACTAAGTTTAGTCTTCTAATGTCTGGTTTTAATTCAGCTATATCCCTATTCATTACCTTGTATTTTAAATGTAGTTCTTGTAGTGTGATCGCCTGTGAGACGTTTGCTCCCACGTTGCTGTTGTCTCCGCGTGTCTGGCCTAGACCCAGGGCTAGGCTTACTTTATCACTGCTGGACATTTTGTAATTCATGCCACTGTTTTCAACTATCACTTCACTGTATAGCATGTTGCACGTTTTTTGTCGTGTGTCACTCATTTGATATTTACCGTTTGTTTGCATTACTTTATTACAAAAATACTTGGAGCTGTAATTTGGTTGATGTAGCGCCTCCGCCATCTTGTCTGCATTAATCAAAAGGTTGTTCTTCGCAGCTTTGACCTTCACTAAAATTTGCAGTATTACAGCCTCTTCCGCATGCAATGCTCATCAATGCATTATGGAGAGATTTGTCCGTCACTTCGATACCAAACCATTGGCGACCCTTCCAGTCGGAATACGTTGTTGACATCTCTTTAGAATTTAAAATTTTGATGTACCCAATCTATTGAGTTTCGTTTTGAGCCAAAACCCTCCCTGGCTCCTTCCGGAACCTGAAATTCGTTTCGACCTTTGCCGATATTAGAAGTCCACAACATCTGATGTAATTTTCCATAGTAGTTTTCAAGCTATTTGTCACGAATTCATTTTCACTGATGGATCTAAAACTGGCTCGAAGGTTGGTTGCGCTTACTATTGTGGCGGCAGTAGTGTTGGTTTCAGACTTCATGACATGTGTTCTGTTTTTACTGCTGAACTGTATGCCATACGAGAAGCTTTGAAAATATATTATGAAACAATGATGTGGAAGCTTCATGGTATGTTCAGATAGTTTAAGTGCACTTACGCCCTTCACGTCATGTTCTCTACACACCATTTAGTAATTGACATTTAGTTCTTCATGGAGAAACTTCATGCAAGAGGCTACAAAATCATATTCTGCTGGGTCCCTGGTCATGTTGGTATCTCTGGCAACGAGGGGGCTGACTTGGTAGCCAAGGCTGCAATGCAAAAAGCTTCTACTGATTTTATAAATAAATAAAATAAATAAAATAAATTTTATTTAGAGTCTACCCACTCAGTTATATAACTGATTTTCAGTGGGGGACTTAAAATCAAAGCGACCAAGCCAACCTTGCAGGCCCCAACGCAATCGACGAGTGAGCGATAACCAACCAAATATCGATATTTTTAATAGGAAATACAGCAATCAGTGGTATGGACAGTGCGAACACCCGCGAATCAACGCCAGAATCAACAAGGCCGATTCAGAACAACTCTGAAATTTATTATGTGCTTCGTTGCTAGGACGGCTCCAAAGTCACCGTTTACAAACTCCTAATACAAGAACTGATGGACTCAGGTCCAAATCAGAAGTTAAAAAACTTCTGACTTTAGCGGGAATCGAACCCTGGACCTTCTGCATTGGAAGCAGATACGCTAACCACAAGACCAACGACTTCGTCCCTGTTCCTGATGTCCACAGTGGGTTTAAGAACCACATGTTTAAGTTAGGTCAGGCTTGTTGGGACGCACTACAGAATAACAAGTTGCGTCGTGTGATGCCCTCTCTTTCACTGAAAGTGCGACCCCCTCCTTCTTTTCTATTCCTACTATTGCAAAGCCTACTATATGTTCGAAGGAGTAACGAATCAAAGTTTCTAATTTGCACAGACTTTGAGTTCCCTGGAAGCAATGTCAGAATTATATCCAAGTCATCCCATAATTCACAAGATTCAGATTATACTTTCAAAGATTTCCTTTAAATAAAAGTCTGCAGTTTTTAGTTGGGTCCCTGGTCATTCCGGGATCTTAGGCAACGAAGTAGCAGACAAAAATGTGCAAAATCAGCATGAAAAAGGACAGCACAGACTGTCAGCTAATAGGGAATTTGCATAAGTAGTTTAGCAGTTAGCTTTCTTTATCCTTCCATTGTTGTCTTTCAGCAACGTGTAGACAGACTTATGCTCACCATAATTAACATTTGCATTGTCCGCAGAGTATGCTGTTATAAAATTTAAACTCAACTTATTTCGCTCGATGCTTGTTTTATTAAGTTTTTGATTGATTCTGCGGTCTCGTCCGATTTTTCAGCGAGATCCTGAAGTCTTACTCTTAGCAGTACTGTGTTTTCCTACTGAATTTCCTTCGGCGTACACTTCTATTTCTATTTCCGGACCACTAGTCTCGTTGCTCAATAGTTCAATCGGCTCCGACATTGTATTTGGTTAAAAACACACTGATAACAATAAACTCTCAGACTACCTCAACCTAGTAGAGTACAGAAACTCTCTTTTCCAGGCGTTTAGTAAGAATCGTCGCCGACACGTTGGGCCCAAATGTAATGGTTAGGAACTACGCTCCCTATAATAACAAGCTCCTTAAAATACACAAACAATGCCACACGTTGTTGGGCCAAATGTGGTGGTTAAGAACTACACTCCCTAATGACAACACACCAAACAAGATATAAAACAATGCCCCACGTTGGGCGCCAAATGTGGTGGTTAGCGCAACGCTCCCTAGCTATGCTCCCTATTTCGAATTTTCCCGCTCAGAAATTTCAAAATTAAAAAATATTCAACAAGGTATAAAATGACATCAATACTAAACACAAGAACACCTACCATGGTTCAAGAGCAAGGGGTGGGTCTACCCCTGCTCCTCCGTCTCTGGAATGCTCTGGCTACCTCCCCAAGTTGGATCCTCGTTACAAGTTTTATTTATATAGACACTAGTACATATCTCGACACAACTAGGTCACCTGAAGTTAAATTGATTTTATATTAAATGTCAAAGTGTTTTATCCACTAAAAAGCGTAGCTTGGAACTTATGCTTTGACTTTATATTTATGAATAAAAATAATGATTGAATTAATAAATTGTGACAAGTAATTTTGGTAGGTAAGGCCTTAAACAAAAAGGGGCCTACTAAATGGTATAAAATATCCGATTGTCGACCAAGTGACAGTTGCACACCGTGCTGTCTCTGATCTATGTATCAAGTGTCCCCTGATAGCTTTTAGGTAGTTGTCACCCAGCCAGACACAGGCTTCGGCAAACGTCTATTAACATGCATATGTAAGCACAAAGACATAGACAATGAAATAGGAGGCTGGAATATAAGGAAAAGTTAAGTCTTCACTTAAGTAGTCACCGGCTTCATCATAATCGGGCCTATATTATCACAAGAAAATGGTACAGATAAAAAGTTAGACCTACCTACAGTGGCACCACACTACATATAACAATCATGTTTCCATTTCTAGTTCTCTGTTAAGTTTCCCTCATAATACGGTGTAATTATAATTTAGATAAAATAAAAACCCTTATGGCAAGTACCGGAAAGCTTGTACTGATTTTGTCCTCGTACCTGTTCCTGATGTCCACAGTGGGTTCAAGAACCATATGTTGAAATTAGGTCAGGATTGTTGGAATGCTTTGCAGAATAATAAGCTGCGTCGTGTGATGCCCTGTCTTTCACTGAAGATGCTACTTTCTTGTCGTGAGGAGGTTGTATTGGCGCGAGTACGAATAGGGCACACACACCTCACCCATGCCTATCTCTTTACCAGAGATAAGATTGCTCCGATTTGCGACACGTGTGATGTGTTGCTATCTGTTCATCATTTGTTGACTGACTGCTCTAAGAATGATGGGTTGAGACTCCAATTGAATTTAAATCTATCATATGAAGAACTTATGTCTTATGAAAACAGTGAAAAACTTATCACATTTCTTAACCTTAGCAATCTGATCGACAAACTATGACAGTTCAAAATAAAAAATAAAAAATCCATGAAGCATGTTATAAATAAATAAAATAAAAAATAAAAAAATTTAATTAGAGTCTATCCGCTATTCATTATGACGACGTTGGCAACGTTTTCCTGATTATGATTATGATTTGGTAATTTGGCAGTTTCTACATATGACAACTTTACATGTATATCTTTTACCGATTTGGCTGTCTACAAATATATCAACCTTGGCAATGCTTTTCATGACAATGATTTGAAAAACCCATTTAACCTTATCAACCGTATTTTACTTTCATACATAGTCAACTAAATATCTTGGAGGCGCGAATAATCTTTGCCGTTGAAGCGCCCTAAAAGTACTAATACTAATACTACTAATAGTTATGGCAAGTAAAAGCGTCTTCCGATACCAGTCTCCTGATGGGCAGTTTTGATGAGTTTGGCACGAGTCGATCCACAAGTCGGATAGAGGGGCAGACTCGAAGGTCTGATACCAGTCAGATAGACGTCAGACTCAAAGGTCAGATACCAGTCTGATAGACGGGCAGACTTGAGGTCACGAAGTCCGCGTTTATGAGAGCGAAGGCGTTCGACTCTCCCTCGGCGTGTGAGTCACTGGCTGCGCGCGATAGCTAGCCTTCAAAGTCTAGATTCAGATTCCCGGAGATTGCTCTTTATGGATTGGCAACAACATTACTGTCCCTCATTCACTCGCATATATTCGCCTGTCTCGATTGTTTCTACACAATAGCGTCCAATGCTCCGAAGACCTGTCACTCAAATACTGCCCTATGAATCACTTCTGCTCTATCATTCGATTGGCTCTATTCGCTTCTACTGTTGATATCCCAACCGTACATTTAACACGATACTGTGCTCGTCTTGGTACACGCTCGACTACAGTTCATTCGTAATTTACGTGGTATTCGCTGGTCTCACTCGGCTGAGCTATCTCACGCGGTAGCCTCGTCGGTGGTGCTATCTTGGTTAGTTCGGCCTGGTGTTGCCTGTAACTTGCGCGCCAAAACTGTCTTGGTAGCTCGTGCCTCCAGATAGATCCAGAACACCCTGGATCTCTTCAAGGCGCTCTTCTCGACGCGAAGAGGTTGTTCTGACCCGTCTACGCATTGGACACACACATCTCACTCAAGGATACCTTTTAAGAGGCGAAGATCCACCCCCATGTGAGCAGTGTGGTGAGATTTTAACTGTTAAGCACATTTTAGTAGAATGTCCTCAACACATGGACTAGAGGAATGATTTTAAACTAAAACCTAATTTAAAAGAAATTTTATCTGATGAATTTGAGAACATAACCAATATTTTTAAATAATATCTGAAATCAACAAATCTGTATAATAGAATTTAAAAAATAACACATCACTCTAAAAGAGAAACCAAGTGTCTATAAAAGCCTTGAACATCTTACGAGTGCTCAGCAATACTAATGGACGAGTAGTCTAACTCCGCCCCCTGACGTCATGACTCAAACATGTGCTCAAAGATGGCCGTACTGTGGGACGATTTTAACTGACAGCCTTACTGTACCACACTAAAGACTGGATTGCTGGATTGAAATGATTCAAGATTGTGTTGTTTCACGATGTTCGTCAAGAGCTAAAATAGGAGGGGTGTCTTTACACTCGTTTCCGAAGGATATAAAGTTAAGAAATAAGACGTGGGAAGTTAAAATCAGATAGATAAGAAATGTTTGACGAAAACATGTGATACCATGCTTGTAGGCCTATAATGTTTTTTGCATTTCGTGGATTCCGATAACAAGCAAATTACTCATGGCAAACTTAAGTGTATGCGAGATGGAGCCCTGCCCATGTGTTTACCCATTTTTTTATTTCCCGGACTGGCCAACTATCTTCATTCTAAACTTGCTTGTAGTAGGCAGGCTAATCTAATGAGTAGACCTGTTTGACGCGGCCCTATAATTCTGCACAAGAGAGAAGCCTAAGCACTAGACAGGCTACTTTTGTTTTGATGTAGGGCCTAGACCTAGCTAGACTAGAATAGAATGTTGCTTTATTTCCATTAAGTATTGCATACTTATAGTTTGTTTTATGTTAACATAACACAGTTGACCCCTAAGATAATACAAGTGGGCCTACATCTAGTAGTTAGGGTAGGCCTATATTGAAAGGAAAATAACACCTAGGCCTAGCATCTGCTTATTGGTAGGTTAAAACTAACAGTATAGCCTTGATTTTGCTTTGAAGGTAGGCCTAGGTCTAAAGCTTCCAAGGTTAAAGGCCTAAACTGTGTATAAATTATATAGAGGGGTACATTTCTAGGCCTAAATCTTAGCAAAGAGGTGTGTCTCTAGTCCTAGCCGTGTAGGCCTAGGATTAGAACCTAGGCCTCCGCCTACCCCTAGAGTTAAACCCAGGCCCACTTTTTACAATATGATCTTGTGAACTGAGGAATAATAAATTATGTTGGCCTAAACCTGAGACTAAACTTTAAAAAATGCTTTCTAGAGTAAAGGCTTCGGGTTTATAATCATTCTAAACCCAAAGGTATAGGGGCTATGATGACCACCGTTTTCCGAAGTCCACACATCCTCAAGGACATAACATAGGACAATACAACAGCAGCTGGCTTCCTTCTTGATCTACATAGTCTTTGGCTAAGCCCATTTTAAAAAATAACATATTTTTCAAGGATTTTTTTCCACCCGTACGGGCGTAAAAACACGTTGAAGTCCATTGCGCCAACCACACTTAGGTTGCAGCTTGTCCCACAGTTCGCGGCGCTATCTGTTGGATTTTTCGGAACTAGCTAAGCCCCGCCTTTGACTAGTTGTCCATTGGGGAGCTGATCGTACAACCATGTCACATCTTTATTGCTCCCTTATCCGCTCTAAGTTGGATTTTGGTAGTTTCATTTATGATTCGGCTAGACCTTCTTATATCAAGACGTTGGATACAGTTCACCACACTGGTAAAAGGCTATCCACAGGAGCCTTCCGTACGAGCCCTATTCCCAGTCTTTGCGAGTCTGCAGAACCATCTCTATCCTCCAGAAGAAAGTACTTAATGCTCAATTACATCGCCTCATTAAAAGGATCTCCTACAAACCCAGCTTATAAAGCAGTTTTCGACCCTCCATTTCAAAATCGGTATGAAGTTCGCCTGAAGGCCTCGAGACCGGTGGGCATCCGCTCCCTGGAACTACTACAGGCCTTAAACATACACTTCCCCTTGTTTTCTATAAATCAAATGGGGCAATCCCACCTTGGACACTTAAAAAACCATGCTGCATAACACAGCTCTCAAAACACAAAAAGGCCACCACATCAAACATACAATATCAAGCACTATTCAACGAAATCCGATACAACTACAAAGATTTCAGAAATATTTTTACAGACGGTTCAAAAGTGAACAATTCAGTCGGCTCTGCCTTTACAACGGAGAGCAACAACTTCAACTTTAAACTCTATTTCACATACAGCGTCTACAATGCAGAACTGTTTGCAATTCTACAAAGCCTCCTGTTTGCTCTTGATAGTAAGGACTCCAAATTCTTAGTGTGCACGGATTCTTTAAGTTCACTAGAGGCTATTTGCCAAATTTACACTTCACACCCATTAATTAATAAAATACACCTAATATTGTCGAAACTTGCTACAAAACAAAATCAATAGTTTTTTGTTGGGTGCCTGGTCATTCTGGTATTTTAGGAAATGATGTCGCCGACCAAAGTGCCAAAGAAGCTGGTAACAAAACACAAGTTGATTGCCATTTAGTTGTAACGCCTGATCTAAAAGCATTCTTCAAACGCAAACTTAAAGAAAAGTGGTGCAAAGAATGGCATATCATGCAAAATAATAAGCTTCGTGAAATAAAAGACGATGTAACACCCTGGATCTCTTCAAGGCGCTCTTCTCGACGCGAAGAGGTTGTTCTGACCCGTCTACGCATTGGACACACACATCTCACTCAAGGATACCTTTTAAGAGGCGAAGATCCACCCCCTGTGAGCAGTGTGGTGAGATTTTAACTGTTAAGCACATTTTAGTAGAATGTCCCCATCACGTGGACGAGAGGAATAATTTTGAACTAAAACCTAATTTAAAAGAAATTTTATCTGATGAATCTGAGAATATAACAAATGTTTTTAAATGTCTGAAATCAACAAAGCTGTATAATATAATTTTAAAAAATTACACATCACTCTAAAAGAGAATACGGGCACTAATAACCTTTTTGTTTGTTTGTTCATTATTGCTTTGATTATGATATAAACAATGTATTTTCAACTATATTTTTCTGCCTAGATTGTCTGGTTGCCGCCCACTGATGGAGCTTGCAACTTGATTTAGGTGTCCTGTATCATTGCTGTGATCGGTTTGACATGAAATGTTTAAAAAAAATAATTATATATCTGATATAATTATATATATGAGTCAAGATTTGAACACAAAAATGAAGATTGAACCCAAGAATAAAGATTTCGCGTTCGGTGGTTTCTTCCGCGAAAGTTTGATTATACTCCCTGATTTACTGTTCCTGATTTTTGGCAAACCTCATATTCGTTCAGGTGGGATCGTCTAATATATCAGTTTTTTTTCTTTTCGTTTTTCTTTTTTAATGTTTTTTTTTTCTTTTCTTTTCTTTTCTTTTCATTCTCCTCCCTTTTTTATATTTGATTCATTCATTAAATGCATACAATATCATTCAATTTGTTACCAAAATTCTTGTGTTAAATGCATTGTTGTTGTAATGCTACCTACTATTTCAAATATTTACGAAAATGTATTTTATTGTTGTTTCTGCATCTATGTAATTAGATTTATTTAGTTGTCCTCCTTTGTAAATCAGTTTTTATAACTGAATAGGATAGACGTTAAATAAATAAATAAAATAAATAAAAAAGTGTTGTGTGCCCTTAAACCCTAATAACTAACTAACTAATCACTCTCGCCTATGGAAAGTTATTCCCTACAACTCGAACTCGGTGAAGTTAAATATCTGCCAATTTCAAATATTGCGCACTAAAACGGCTATTACATCAGCCTCGTCGACGACACTGTGTCTATGCTCGATAGGATACAGGGACTTACCCCTCGGCGATCTCACTGTTTCCGTACTGGGCACTCACCCTCCGAATAATCACTGACTCTTAAACTGGGCTTCTAGCCCTCTGCTATCACTCTACTTCCAAACCGGGCCTCGGCCCTCTGTTCTGGGCAATAACCCTCTGCTAAAACACACCGGCCGCAACCGTACCGTCCAACGACTTCCCAAGAGTCCTCGCACTGATTCTACTCTGGGCAATAGCCTTCAAATTCCAACTCGACACCTTCTCGCGGTTTGACCCGTGAATAGGGGAGTTTCACTCCCTGAAACTAATGGCGAGCTCTGGGTCGTCGTCGGGGAACCCCTTCCCTTTGACTACCTCCCCGACGGCGACGACAAAGACAACACGGACGGATGATGACACAGACGGAGACGACCACGACGTGGGGTAACCCCTGCCTCCCCATACGCTTGTGGCTGGTTCTGACCAGCACAGGCCTGTCCACCCCGTGTCCCCTCGCGTCATCCCTTACGTCCCTTCTTTCGTCTCGATTAGCCAAGTAGCTTAAATATGAGTCGTTAAGCAATATCCAATCAATCATTAGTGCTTTGACACAGTTTATGTTTTGTTCTTTTTTTCCGCTCTTGTTCGGACTCCACAGCACATGGCGTTGGCTTCTGTTTATGCTGAAGTGTTCAGTTAGACGTCTGTTATCTTTGAGAGAATGTCTGTTCTGTCGAGACTGAAAGGTTTGTTGCTACTCAGTGAAGCGTTGTGTGATCTCAGTGTTGTTTGGTCGGTACTTGCTTCTAATCAGAGCGACGGCGGGCTCTAGCTCTCAAATAAAGAAGTTAACAACCACGGATGGGTAACCAGCTGTTAATTTCAGAACATGATCCAGACAGTCCCAGGATACTCCCAACAAACAAACTAACTAACAATCGTATGCGCCGTAATTGCATTGCGCCGTATACAGCTTTCGCGAGAAAAATGCTAGCGGTTGCCAACCTAAACCCGTTTTTTTTTTTGCTAAAGAGCAGCCCAATGCACCTGTCAGGCATCAGCGACGATTGCAAGCACCATCAGTTGAACACCATCAGCATCAGAGGGAATGGGACGCAGGTGGCACAATAGCTGTTCGCTCGGCCAAGAAGCATCCGACGTATACAAAGCTTTGGAAATTGTCAGTTAGGCATGCATGGACAGCCCTACGGCCGTAGATTTTTAAATTTAGTCCAAATCAGTCGGGAGAAAAATCTCAAATATAGTATATTTTGGACTTGCAAAGAAATTCGAAAATCGTGAAAACCAATTTATTTCTTATTTCTTATTTTCAAAGAATTTTTAGGAATGTGTTACTGTTTTGCCCTATATTTCCACTTTCGTACCATAAGTTCAAAATTTCAGACACGTGTGGTGTTAGTCAGCCGAGCGAACATCAATTTGCATAAAACGCATGTCCTATATTCTCTTACTGAAAGAATATATGAAACCAATAAAATACATTGGATAACAGGTCCAGTAGGTTGCTTATAATTATTATCCTAGATATTGGTGGGAGCAACTATAACGGAAACGCTCTCTGCTTTCTCCACAGGCTCACGCACGTCTTCCAAGTCATTCCCAGTGGCATTTAGTGTGATGTTCATAGTTGCGTGTCTGTATACTCACAGAATAGCGTATATGACTCTGGTGAGACCAAAATGATGCTGGTTACAAAACCGTCCTTAACACCCAAGCAAGGCGTAACAAGCTCCACATCCCCTCCATAGAAGGCTACCTTGACTTGCCGGTGCCTGGTGTCACGTAAACTGTGTGAGCGGGAAAAACCGATCTCGAGGTAAGACAAGTATACACTTCTCACCCTTTTAAAAATTGTATGTGGAGTGCCTTAAGGCTCCATTCTTGGCCTGTGTTCTTATTATTTACTCCAATGATTTTTCTTTCGTCGTTGACGGTTCGAAACTCTTTGCTTATGACGGCAGTTGCTTGTTAAAGGCTTAAAACTAATGCATAAAATTAAATAGCTAAAGCAAGTGACTGGTATGAAAACAATAAATCAGTATTTAATTATAACAAAACCAACTTTATTCTGTTCAGCTAGTCCAACATCTAGATAAAATCAATTCTATTTATACAATTTTATTTATTTTTATTTATGGGATATTTCCGGGTAGGCCTACTCAACACATGGCTTGCTCACTCGTTTAACAACGACTTTTGCGTTTTTTCTAGTATACTCCTCTATTTACCAGCCAAGTTCGGCGGGCCTGTCTGCCGCGGCCTGCTTGGACACTTGTGCAGCTCTTGCGCAGGAACAGAGCCCCATTCATGCTCAGCACCTGGAAAACAAACATTTTACACATTAAGAAAATAATGAGATTCGTATATAAACAAATATTGTGAAATAAGAATGCGTAAACACACACACACACACTAAAAAGACAGGAAATAAATTAAAATCAACTTTGAGCCAATACGATTGTGCATGCATAATCCCCAAAAAGAACTAGTTATTACTGATATGATCCATACCCATGTGAGTTGTGAGTATGCATCGTATTACGACTAATATTAAGATGAGCGAAGCAAAGACTTCAATTTCACTGACCCCCCAATAAAATTAGCTCGGGTGTTCTTTCGTAACTAGCAGAAATATAATTTTTTAACAAAGTAAACGCAAAGATTATGGAGGCCTGTTGTAAACGTTAAATTGCACACAAAACATACATAATGCCGTAGGACAACAAAATGACATAATGAATACCAACAATGGATGCATACAATAATATGAACAGATGCCGAAAACATGTTGCTGGCATGCACCGGCTATGCATTGTAATCGTACGGCCTTGACACTCATAGGATTTTTGTTTTTGCCCTGAAAATCTGTTTAATTTGCATAAAATGTCATGTCTGAAATTTGCATAATTTTTTAAAGTGTTCTATCACCATCAGTGTTAAGTAGTACATGTGTTTAAGGCTATTGTACCACCTATCTGGCCGATAATTTGAAACTCGAAGAAACATGTCTGAAAAGTTTGCTGAATGAAAGAAGAAGGCCTTTAAAATAACAGAAAAAAATGTGTATTTTTTTTGGGGGGGGGGGACATAACCTCACTTTTGGAAGTTATAGTTAGATTTTTGGACAAAAGTGTAATATACAAGACTAGTTCAAAATTAAATTTGAGAATCGGTTTATCTGGACATAGTTCTTAACACCTTTAGCTATTACTTGACTATAGCTAAAATTCGTTTGTCGGAACCTTATTACCTACCTACGCGCAAATTTTTTGTCAAAACATGGACTGGCGTTTCCTTAATAAAATCTGTAAATAGGTATTAATAAGAGCTGATAATTTTGGTGTGTGTTTAGAACTAGTCAACTAACAATGTGACCTAGAGTATAGTTTTCAATTTAACCGTTTTGAGTTTGACAAATTTTTAAAAATATCTTTCAAAATCTAATTTTTTTGTGCAGTTTTTGATCAACATTTTCTAAACTATTCCACATACATGTCCAAAATTGTAGGTCATTTTGTATATATTTACTACCATAAGAAGTTGTGTTCCAAATTTGGTACAAATCAGTTGAACGGTATAGAATTTATCTGGGAAACGGTTTGAAAAAAGTAAGTTTTCGGCAATTGCGCGCCAAAGTTTTTTTTTTGTAAAATCAAGGGAATACTCACTAACACTCTACGAAAATAAATGTAGGCCTAGTTGAACATCAATAGGCCTACTGATTCATTTGATTGTATTTTAATTTCTATAAGAGATAGGCCTACCGGTAATTGAATAATTTTTAATTTTTAACTAACTAACTAACTAACAATCGTATGCGCCGTAATTGCATTGCGCCGTATTCAGCTTTCGCGAGAAAAATGCTAGCGGTTGCCAACCTAAACTCGTTTTTTTTTGGGGGGGGGGGGAAATGGCTGGTAAAGATGTGGATTTAAACGCGCGAGGCAACAAATAAATCGCTAGCTTTGTACAAGATGGTACAACTAGCAAGTAGATGTATTTTTTGTGTTGTTAGATGTGGTGACTAATACGAGAGCAAGTAAAACCCTAGCATATCAACTGGTCTTCGAATTAACAGATGAAGTAGAAGGGTTTAGAAGACTGGAGTAAACTTTAATTTTAATAAAGGGCCTACTATATTAATACTAGAGGGATACCACTATTCTACTAGGCGTTTAATAAAAGTACAGGCATGCCCTGAGTTATAGATTTATAGTTATTTATTAGGCTACATTATTTTAGTGAATTACCTTGGATTTCAGCTAGGCCTACACGTAGGTCTAAAATCGCAAATCATGATTCATGAACAATACATTAAAACCTTCATCGACAATAATTATTAGAGATCATGGCATGCAAAGCATTATTGGCATAACAAATTAACATAATTTAGACTGGACAGTGGACATATATGTCCAGATAGGCCTACCTACATACATTACACATACCTACACATGGGTGGGGCGACTCTTATCCCCCCCCCCCCCATTTTACTGACATAAGCAATAGTTTTAAGTTAAACTTACGTTTTTTATGGGTTAAGAAAATTAGCCTTTGTGAGTGACACCAATAACATAGCCGTGCTCATAAGTTCATAACCACCCTCCCCCATAATAACCCCCTTCCACCCTTCTGTTACGCCATAAGAAGTAATTTATGTTTATGAAGTGTGCACAAAGACATTTTTTCAGCATTTGTAGAGTGTGTGCATTTGCCAGTTTTGGATTTGAACTTTGCGAGAGCAAAATCACCCTTCTTAAACGTTCATTTTGGGAATTTTTGACTACGGCAAGGGAAGGTCGTCCTCTGATTCAGACTCGGCTGCCGACTCAATATCTGCAACACCTCATCAGCAGATAGATAATTCTCGGAAACGTTATCCACTTCATCCTCGGATTCATCTGCTGAAGAATCTTCCGCCGTAACAAAACGGCCGGGAACAACTTTGAGCTTGGTTCTCTTCCTTGATGCAGCTCTCGGATTCCCCTGCCGTTGAGTTTGAAGAAACTCGAAAAAGAGTGTCGCTCATCACCATAGACACAGGTGTTTGTGGATCCTCAGGGGTAGGCAGGGGCAGATTGGGGAAAAGTTCGGCCCTGGCAATTTCCATAAAACGGCCCTGTTTTCAACCCCACCCCCCCCCCCCCCACCCCCACCCCCCACATACACACACAATAATAAGTAACTTTTTTGTCTCTGAAAATCCATGCACTGGTAGATGATTAAAATTTAAAACGCACGTACCTTGACAAGTTGTAGTTGAAATTTTGACAATGATTCCACTTCCACTTCTCTACAGTCTACAGCAACAGTTGTTTACGCAGTAGGTTACTTTTGTCTGCGATGATGTCAATGATTTGGTCATTGTTTAGATTGGTAAGTATGCGTTTTTCTGTCGCCATTAACATGAATGCCTCTAGATGTTCTTGAGTAAGACTATTTCTTAAACGATTTTTAATGTACTTAAGCACAGAAAAGCTGCGTTCGCAAGCCACTTGGGTTGTAGAAAACGTAAGAATTAACTTATAGGCTAATGCAATTAGTTTGTATAACGCCCAATCGACCGCAAACTTAGTATGTCCGACTGGTAAAAAGGACAACGTAATGTTTTTATTGAGTCCTTCCATTACACGCCAGCACAAATAACTGATGACTATGTTGTTTTTGTTTTGTGCAACACAGTTGTCTGCATGGAGGAACATGTTAGACTCACCTGCACCAAGATTGGTAAAGAAATGGTTTAATAAACTCACCACTAGGTTAGCACCTTTTGAGGTAAGAACGGATTCAGGGATTACGTAATTCTGTTGTTCCCTCTTCGTGTCATTCATGACCCCAAATAATCCAAGTTTATATGGAGTCAAGAAATAATGGGCCCGGGTTGGAGTGGATTGGAAGGAATGTGTACCTGTTGGGCCATGTCGAACGAGTAGTGGCAATTTCCATCAAAACTGCATGGTTCCTTTGGGCCGGGAGTAAATTGATGGTTAGTAGCATCAGTAATTGTTTGTTGCACAACCTTCTTGTAAGAGTCTCTTTCTTTTTGCACAGTCACTAGGTGGTCTTAACTTTTCTGAATAAAGTCTAACTTTTGAGGTTCTGTGCATAAGGAAAGACGACTTGCACTAGTAAAGTTAGTCTGACATGTCTTGCATAGATCGTTCATTGGCCGTTGTACAATTATGTATGGACAGCACCATTGCCACAACATACGTTCCGACACTGGATGTATAGGGTGCACCGGGGATTGGCATGCCTGTACATAAACACTATGAACCGAACGTTTAGTCTCATGTGACGGTAGTAATTTGTAGTGTTAATAATAATAAAAAAAATAACATTACTTGTAAACACTCGTTAAAGCATTGGGAATGCTAGACTGGTGTGAACGATTTTTAACAGACAAAATGTACAAAAATACTTGTTAAAACATTGTTAGGAAACATAGTATTGACTCCCTTCTCGGAGGTTCTATCTTAAAACAATTTGAAGTCCTTATTCTGAGAAAAGTTAGGAGTGAAAATGGACGAAAAGACTTATAAAAATATCTGGAGTTTTCACTCTATGAAAAATATTCTAAGTCTTTTAGACAAGTAAAATAACCACGGAAAAGACTTATAAAAATCTCAAGTCTTAAGACAAGAAAAATAGACTCAAAACACTTCATCTGTTATGGTTGGCAAAACGTAGACAAATATTCTGAGTGCTAGCTTTTTGACCGGAAAAAGTTGAAGTCCCTATGTGGGCTCTCTACGATCGCGGACTTAGCTTGCACGAGCACATCTTCCGTGGTGTTGACTGGCTGCGCGCGGGAAGCCCGAGTTTCAACGACGAAGTGCTATCCTGGGCAAGGGCTAGTCTGACACTTACGCAGTGTGCTGCTCCTGCACAGTGATTCCTACACGGTCTTAGAACGGGCGCTCCTCGCGTGCTGGACGACTTGTCCGATCGACAGATCTTGTGAAACTGTACTGGTCCAGCCGGGAACACAGAGTTAAATAACCACCTCCGAGCTCCCTAGGGAAGGGTGGGGGTGCGCGCATGCGCCCGACAAGTGGGTCGGTCGTCTGCAGCGAGGCAGGCCAGACCACTGTGAGCTAGACGTCTGTTTTTTATATTACGTTTTGCCACCGTACATATCAAACATATTTCTACTGGGTCGAGATGAGACTCTTGTCTCGTCTCTTCCCCATATGACTGTACCGTACATGAAGTGTCAAAAGAGCCACTATAATAATAATTGAAATACAAACATTCATGCAAACTCCCTCTACGTCATTGTTTATCATAAGTGGGCTTGTGGTTTACCTCGCGCCTCGAACTAGATCAAAGACTTAACCCAACCTCAATTAGGAGCTTATGTAATTAGACTATTGTTAAGTAATGCACATGACTCTTACCTTGATTTTGACGGGAAACTACGGCGGGAAATCGGAAATACACTGCGTGATGCTGTAGTTACTTTTAATAGTTAATTAATAATGGTATATTTTCTTAGCAAGGCGAGAGAATTAATTCGTGATTGAGACTTGAGCGCTGGCGATCGGGCGAAGTGGGCTTGGTCGTGAAACAAAGCAACTTAGACGGAGAGCCGGTGACAGTTTCTATTGCCTCATAAGGTACATATGTTTTGACCATTGGAATAGAAGCGAAAATTCAAATCATTTAAAAAATGCGCGTCCAACGAGTCAAAGCGGGGGCGTTTACCCGTCAGACGCCCCCAAAGTGGGCCCCAAAAAGGGTCAAATCTGCCCCTATTAAGTATACATGATTCAAAAATACGTCATTTTAAAGCGAAAATTACCAGAAAAACGAATATCACTCGTCAGACGGGCTGCGTTGGGCCGTTGACCCGTTAAACGCCCCCAAAGTGGGCCCAAAAAAGGTCAAATCAGCCCTCATAAGGTATTCATGATTCAAACATACGTCATTTTAAAGTTTAAATTACCAGGAGGACTAATATTAGTCGTCAGACGATCTGCGTTGCGGCTTTGACCCGTCAGACGGACCCGGAATTGGGCCCTAAAAAGGATCATATCAAATACAGCAATTTATTGAAAAATTTACTTAGGACTGGCTGTGTTGGGCCCTTACCCGCAACTTACTCCCCCCCCCCCCCACAAAAAAAGTTAAAAAAATGTTTGTCTCGAATACTTACGAAATTATGTTGGATTTAATCGGATTTGTGGCAATAATATGTAGTCATGATGTTTATGCATATTTTGGGTCATTGAGCCCTGCAACTACCACTTTTTTTTGGGGGGGGGGGGGAATATCTAGATCGATGAATAAATCAGGAAGGAAGACATGTTATACTTCGTCTTATGGTAATTATTTAAATAATAATGGTGTATGTATAGTATGTTAGGGTGTAAACTGTAAAGAGTGTTGTAATTTTATTTTTTTTACCAATGAAGAGTTGTGTTTAATTTACTACTTGTTACATGATACTATGACGGTTTCTGACTTTTAAATCACAGATTAGCTTAAACTTTTGCATATTGTATAACGATACAAGATAATCATTGACAATCATTTACTTTTATCAAATAAGTAATGAGATCATAGTCATCATTAGTTACGTAAGTAATTATCATCATATGATAACCTATTAAGCAATAATCTTTAATATGTGTTGAATCATGCAAATAGTTTTTATAAGTTACAAACAATTGAGGGTTAGAATATATAAATTGGTAAGTCATAATTAACTCCAAACATCAAAACTTCCATACATTCGTTATCACAGTATGATTGAACTTTTTATCATAGTAATCTTCCGAAGTAATCATCGTCATCATATCATAAGTAAGAATTTTTAATGTGTTAAATCATGCAAATAGTGCTTATAAGTAAGAAACAATTGAAGATAAGAATATATAAATTGGTTTGGTATAATTAACTTCAAATATCAAACTTTTTACCACATTCGTAATCACTGTACGCTTGAACGCTTTAACACTTTATTAGTAATCATCATCATCATATCATAACATACGTAATAATCATTTACATGCGTTGAAACATCAAACACTTTTCATTAAAGACAATTATTGAGGATTAGAATAAATTAATTGTGAAAAAATTAAAACTGTAATCACATTCGTCATCACTGTACGCTGCTTCCGAAACATCTATGTCAACATCATCCTCATCGAAATTCTCTACTACTAAATCGCATTGCATAATCTCATCAAGTGACGAAGGGGACAGATCATAGAGGAACCATCTTGGTCTGTATTTAACATCTCTATATATACATAATGGCATTTTTTAAAATTTCTGTCTATGGAACCAATTTAACAGCGTTAAAACCAAGGTAAACCAAGGTTTAACATATTATATATGACATTATATATATATATATTATATATATCATCGTCGTTGGGGATGTCGTCAAGGGAAGGGGGCAAGGTCCCCGACGACGATTGCCAGTGCTCGTCTCTAGATTCGGGGAGTAATATACTACCCATCTTACTAGCTGATGTTTGCGAGGTGGACCTTTTCTCTTGAATCGCCTTTAACGATTAGCAGAGCCATGCTCTGGGGCAAGCTCGAGAAAACCAGGCTTTGACGCAGAGCGCAGAGGTGTAAAATCTGGACTCTGGATCACTTGGAAGCTCTTTTGGTGGTCCTATCGGGTTGTGCTTTGCACAAAAAAAATGTTAAGTAAGAATGTGTAATAGGGGGTATCTAGGCACATTTTCCAAATATTGCTCACTTTTGTTATTAAATTACCGTAAATATGACACCAAACTGTTTATTTGTAGTAATTTACCGATTTTGTGTAGGAGATAATTATTTGAAATCTCAAAATGTGCTTTGATAGCGACAGACGCTCATCCTTTCTGAACAGCCTCCCAAAAATACAGATTTTTTTGGCTGAAAATTAAAGGTAAAAAAGCGGTACGTTCTGTATGTGAAATTAGCTGGATTTGACGATCAAGCGTGCTTTTAAATGGGCATTTAACATTGTAAAAAAAGTTGGCCCGAGCTTGGCAAACAGTCTTAAAGGCAGATTTGACATCTTTGGGGGCCCACTTTGGAGGTAACCTAACGGGTCAAAGCCCCAACGCAAGACACAACCCATCTGACGAGTGATATTCGATTTCTTGGTAACGGACTCTATAAAAATACGTATGTTTGAAATTGAATTATGTTTACCCTATGGGGCAAAATCAACCTTTAAAGAGGGCCCCTTCGGGGGTTACTTAACGGGGGTTACTTAACGGGTCAAAGACCCAAGGGCCTTCAAATTCCAACTCGACACCTTCTCGCGGTTTGGCCCGTGAATAGGGGAGTTTCACTCCCTGAAACTAATGGCGAGCTCTGGGTCGTCGTCGGGGAACCACTTCCCTTTGACTACCTCCCCGACGGCGACGACAAAGACAACACGGACGGATGATGACACAGACGGAGACGACCACGACGTGGGGGAACCCCTGCCCTCCCTTAATGCTTGTGGCTGGTTCTGACCAGCACAGGCCTGTCCACCCCTTGTCCCCCCGCGTCATCCCTTACGTCCCTCCCTTCGTCTTGATTAGCCAAGTTGCATAAATATGAGACGTTAAGCAATATCCAATCCAAAAAACAAAGACCCAACGCAGCTCGTCTGACGAGTGATATTCGTTTTCCTGGTAATTTTCACTTTAAAATGACGTATGTTTAATCACGTATACCTCATGAGGGCAGAGTTGACTTTTTTTGGGGCCCACTTTGGGGGCGTCTGACGGGTCAACAGCCCAACGCAGCCCCATGTACGAGTGATATTCTTTTTTGGGCTAACTTATTTTATAAAATTTTGTATTTTTTAATCATGTATACTTAATAGGGGCAGATTTGACCCTTTTGGGGCCCACTTTGGGGGCGTCTGACGGGTAAACGCCCAAGCTTTGACTCGTAAGACGCGCATTTTTGAAAATGACTTGAATTTCCGCTTCTACTCCAATAGTCAAAACATATGTACCTTATGAGGCAATAGAAACTGTCACTGGCTCTCGGTCTAACTGTTTTTTACCTCGCCCGCACAAGAAATAGTTCGGGAGCGCGTTTTTTAAACATGACGTAGAGGTCGGGGTGTTACATAACCCCCTCCAAAAAATTAATCTTTATGGAGAAAAAAATCGGGTACTTTGTTTTGCCAAAAGAGATTAATTTTGAACATATTACAGTAACACAATGGCTTAGTAAAAACTTGATTATAATACTTGGCTTACTAAGTACATGAAGGCCAAGAGAAATCACTAGACAAAACTTTGGTACTCATAGTAGTTAACCTTCTACAGCTAGTCATGAAATAACATAATAATGTTTTATTGGAATAACAAGTTACTATAGTAAACAAAACCATAACATAAAAAATACAGTGTTGGCACATGGTAGTGAACACTTGGCTTAAGTCCGCGTCAAATCAAGAAGGCCTTCAAAGTCCAACTCGCAACCTTCTCGCGGTTTGGCCCGTGAATAGGGGAGTGACACTCCCTGAAACTAATGGCGAGCTCTGGGTCGTCGTCGGGTAGCCAAGTTGCATAAATATGAGACGTAAAGCAATATCCAATCAATCGGGGAACCCCTTCCCTTTGACTACCTCCTCGACGGCGACGACAAAGACAACACGGACGGATGATGACACAGACGGAGACGACCATGATGTGGGGGAACCCCTGCCCTCCCCATATGCTTGTGGCTGGTTCTGACTAGCACAGGCCTGTCCACCCCTTGTCCCCCCACGTCATCCCTTACGTCCCTCCCGTCGTCTCGATTAGCCAAGTTGCATAAATATGAGACGTAAAGCAATATCCAATCAAGAAGGCCTCCTCTGAAAGAGCGACTTATTTCTATGCTCTCTTTGTGCAACGTTGTAAACATCAAATTATGTTGTCGGATTCTCCTAATGGAGAGAAGGGTTGATCCATCGCTTCCAAATACAAAGTGACCTCAAAATACGCGTCAGCTGTGCCTGTGCCCATGTCGCGCGTCGCGCCACCTGAGTGAATGGTTATTATGTTTAATTTCCAAGAAAAAAAAACAAACAAACAAAGCAATAGAAGGTCCATGCAGTTTGGAGTGACCGGTACAACAAGGGTTGGTAAGTGGAAGACATGATTGACAGTTAATGGTCTCCAACAATACCAACTATTTCCTTTGAGCTAGCATTTTAGATTGGTTTAGGAGGGCTACTTGATATGAACACAAGTATAGGAAAATACAGTCTTATTATTCCGGCATTTGAAAGGTTCTGTATACGGATAGAGCCTACGATTAATGGAGATCTCTGATCTTACTTGCCGGCGGTAAAGTAACCGGCGTTCTGTGTCGAGACCTGTGCCAGGAGACATTTATTTTCATACTTTTGCTGGCGGCGTTGGCGGCGACGGGCGTTAAATCTTGCTCTGCGCAGATCCCTCTTATTCTTGTTGCCAGCTGAAGGGGGGTTCACAAGTGGTTCAGCGATTCCAAGGGTGGTTTTTGTTGGTGTAGTGGGGGATGCAGTAGGTTTGGGCTGGGGAGTGATGCTGTTTGCAAACCCCGAGGGCTCGGGCTCAGGGGACGATTCTCGGGAAGGGGTGGGTGTTCTTGGGACCGGCCGGCGGTGGGTTCCATTTTCTTTCTCCGGAGCCAGCTTTAAAGCGGCCGTTCCGACGTGAGTGGGAGGTTCCCGACGTGGTGGTGGTATATTCTCTCTCGGCATTCTCCCCTGCCTGGTCAGAACCTCTCGAGTAGTGGTCTCCATCGGTCGCTTCAGAGGGGGAGTGGCCACGGTGAACGACCGCAGCAAGATCTCCCTCGCCCGAGACTTGGGAAGAGGTTTTGCGACAGCCGGTCGGGGACGTGGACTTGTCTCCGAGTTGGTGGTCCCAGCCATGGGCGCCTTCTTCGAGGGGCAGGTTACCCGTGGGTGCTGCTGAGGCGTCGACCTTTGAGTAGCCCCAGCGCCCTGGTTAATTGGAGCCATGGTGAATGTAACTGAAAGCAGAGTTGGAAAGAGCAAAAAACCAAACATAACTTGGGCTGTCAGCGTTGAAAACCCTCGAGCCATTTAGGGGCCCTGATTATGCGGGTCGGTCGTGTTACCACAGGAGGGGGAGAAGGAGGGGATAACACATCGTCTTCAATCTCCAACCTTTCCTCTTCGGTGGGCTCCTGGTCATCTTCGGACTCGTCCGAGTCGAGGGCAAGTCCTATACCACCTTCTTCCGGCTCCTCACTCCAGTCCGGTGGGGCTTTGTAGAGCCTGAGCTGATCTACATTGCGCTTCCCCGCCGGAGTCCCGTCAAGATGGTCGAGTTCGTACACGTTGGTAGATATGCTCTTCGCTAATCGGTATGGGCCCTCAAATTTGGGGTTCAGTGAGCTCGTTATGCCCTTTGAGGCGTCGCTTAAAATGTTGGTTTGTCGCCATACATAATCGCCTCGTACAGTGAGGGGTGAGGCGGGGTCGGGCCGTGACGTAACATACATGACGTAGATACATAACATACATGACATTCCTCCCTTACTAGAATTTGAATAGGCCTATGGTGTATATGTTATAAAGATAATACAATTTATACAATACCACTAATAAAATAGATAAAATAAATTTAATATGATACAACTAATAATATAATTGATTTGCCGTATTTTACAATCAACTTATAATATCGTGATCTACTGCAACTAAAGTTGTACTATGCAGAGTTTGGGGTAGTTTTACTTCACGACTTGGGTGGGGTGCTTACATTCCTGCTGAGATCTTCTCAGTAAGGATTTGGGTCTCATATTGGGTGAGTTTCGGGTAGGTTTTGGATTTCGGTTGTGGAATATGTGGGACATGAGGGGACTTTTGTGCTATGAGGTGCTTTGGTGGGTGCTGACCGGGAGGGAAATTGGCCGATGGTGCGACTGACACGTATAGACCGATAATGTGGTTGGGAACACCCTTATAGGTTTTTACATGGTGTTCTCATTTGAGTGATTGCTATTGTTAAATTCTATTATACAGCTTTTACAACAGATTTTACAATTTTATCCTTGAAGTTGCAAAGCATTATACAATTACATACAATTTTATCTGCCTGAGGCCAAAAACAATATGGCATAGGTTCATTAAGTATAGCATTTACTTTCGAAAAACCAATCAGCGTCTCGACATGGATTCTTCGATTAGCCAATTTTCTTGTCTCAATTACTTCTTTCTCAGACAATTGCTTTTTACCCCTTAGAAATGGAGGGATGTTTAGTGCAACTTTTTTCTTTTCTAATAGGTAAGAAATCTCAAACCCTCTGTCCGCTAGGACTGTATCGCCTTCTTGCAAAAGATCGATCAGTTTGCTTGAAATTCCCATTTGACGGTCACTGGTGGAATCTCCATACAATTCAGAACAAAATATGACAACACCACACTCATCAATGCCAACTAAACACTTGAATGTGGGCCTGTTCTTATATTGAGAGTATGTAAGCTGATGATACTCAGGATTTTCACTTCTCTCCACAGGAACCCTGTAATTATCAGGATTTTTGACTCCAAGAGACCACATATCTACACTTTTTAATGCCTCATGAAGTGCTACATTCCAAAATGAAAATACGTTCATAGCAGACTTTTCGGGAATACCAAATAACATTGCTAACATTTTAAAATCCTGATTGTGTCTGTTCTTGCTTAAGGTTAATAAAAGTTGGTCTTTCACATCACAATTAAAAATTGTAATTTTTGGTTGCATCTAATGTTATAAACCGTATTTCATGCATTTTAATAAATGTTTGGCAACTGACGTCTGTAAATTTTACTTCATTTTCGATGCTGGCAGCATCAACAACATCACTTGCACTCGATTGTACGACTTCTTCTTGGACTTTTACGTCGCACGAGTTGTCGGCGACACATAATTCTGCCGCAGTTTCGTTTATCTGTAATCAAAAAAGATAATAATTATAGGAAAGTGAATAAATGATAAATTATGTATTAAATTCTATAACCTGTTTATTTAATTATTTTTTATTTATTATTTATTTAACGTCTATCCTAATATGTTATAAAAACTGATTTACAAAGGAGGACAACTAAATAAATCTAATGACATAGATGCAGAAACTACAATAAACTACATTTAATTACATATTTGAAATATTAGCATTACAACAACAATACATTTAAACACAACAATTTTGTTAACAAATGAAAATAATATAAAATGTATTTAATTAATGAATCAACTATAAAAAAGGGTGGGGAATGAAAAGAAAAGGTAAAAAAGGGGGAAAAAAGAAAAGAAAAAAAAATATATATTTATGTTCTACATTGAGAAAACATTTGCCTATTACCTGAAGAGAACTTCCTCCATATGCACTTAATTTAGTATAAGATTTGAGAAGTTTACCTGCATTTATCCTCAGTTTTCTGAATTGAGATTCTGTTATGATGTTGGCCTGTGCTCCCGAATCTAATGTAAAGTTTATGTATTGAGCTGGCTTACTTGCTACTTTTAATTTAGTGTGCCAATCATCAGAACTTGAGTTTGATTTGTTTTGAAATTTGTCTAGGCCTATTTTTGCGATAGTCTTTTTCTTTGGTCTTGACCTTGGCTGAAGTTCAATGTCACGTGAATCGTCTGCTTGTAAGTGTGTTGTTTCTCTGCTTCTGCTTGGCGATTGTTCATTTTTCGTAATGCTGCCAATCATCCCTGGGCTGTCACTTTCTTCATTTTCACTGAACTGCTGTTCATTGCTGCCGTCATCTGCTTGATATTCGTCGTCGGGGAACTCCCCGACGGCGACGACGACAATGACAACACAGACGGAGACGACCACGACCTGGAAGAACCCCTGCCCTCCCCATACGCTTGTGGCTGGTTCTGACCAGCACAGGCCTGTCCAACCCTTGTCCCCCCGCTTCATCCCTACGTCCCTCCCTTCGTCTCGATTAGCCAAGTTGCATAAATATGAGACGTTAAGCAATATCCAATCTTCTTGAATGTCATTTATGTTTTTTCTTGCGTAGCATTGCGTTGCAAAGTAGTTATATTTTTTGTAAAACGTACACTGTTTTCCAAATGCTGGACAGCTTCGAGGTGGGTGTCTCCTGCCACAGTATTTGCAGTTATTCTGAGTCGTTGTTGATCGTGATACACCAGTCGAACACTCATTTTGCGTGGTAGGAGTCGATCTTCTGTTTTCTGAACTCGCCTGGTTTCGTCTTGTTGGAGGTCTGCATGGCTGTTTTTCCGCTTTTTCGTGGTGCCTATTTTTCTGGTGTGGAATGAAACCAATGCTATTTTCTTCTGACATTTGTTGTAATTGCGTTTTAGTTACCTCTGATGCTTTGCATTTATTGATTGCTTATTGTAGTTTTAGTTTTGGGTCCTGTAGAAGAGTTCCTCGTAGATGTTCGTTTCTGATGCCTATTATTATCTTGTCCTTGAGAAGTTCATCATGGAGCATTTTAAATTCACAGATTGCTGCGCGCGCCTTTATGTCTGTCAGAAATTCGTCGAATGATTCCCCTTCTTGCTGGATTCTTACGTTAAATTTGTACCTTTCAAACGTGGTATTTTTCTGAGGGAGAAAACGTTGCTCAAATTTCTTCTTTAGAGGTCCAATCTTGTTTTTCTCTGCTTGCGTCAGGTTGAATGTACCATAGATTTCAACTGCGTAGTCCCCTAAGCAATGTAGAAGTACTGCGCACTGTTTTTCTTCCGATGCTTCTATTAAATCGGTAGCTGTACTGTATAATTCAAATGCCCTTATCCATTTTTTCCAATTATCTGCCACATTACCTTCATGCTTCATAGGTTTCGGGGTCGTAGATCCATCTTTAGCTCGCGTCAGGGCGTGCTTGCTAGCCCACAGCCTAGGATTTATATTTGACTTACTTCTGCTGTATTTCGAATTACCACTGCTTCACCGATGGCTTAACCGACTGCGCCATGTTATATTGGTTATAATGGTTATAAGGAACGCACAATAACACATCTGTGATTATAAGTATGATTTAATGATCACTAGTTAACTGCGTACATTAGTCAAAGCAGACATCTTGAATTACACACTGCCATCTAGATTACAACCTTCACAAGGTTTAATAAATTCCCTGTTACGCCCCTAGCCTTCAATCGATTAGTCCGTAGTGTAGGTTTGCTAACTGCTGGTTGCAACAAAGAGATACCACCATAGGAGATAATAGGGAGTATGGGCATCTACAATCAAAAGTCTCGTTGATAATACTAGACACGATTTAATTAAGTAAGGACACAAGATGCTAGGCCTAGGCCTCCGGATACACACACCTCCAACACAAACCTTTACGCTCCTTCTCCACTACAACTACACAATCTTGAGTCACAATGTTCGCCTGCCACTTTTAACACTACTACACGCTGATTTTGGATACCACACAGGTTAACTCCTTTTTAACTACCCTCTCGTCACTCACACTCCCCTGCTCCTCGACCTCGACCTACTCCATCACACCCTCTTCCACGATCGCCCAGCCACGCTATCCTTCCCGCCTTCTCCTGTCTCTCTCCAGTCTTACCAATCCACAAAAATATTGCTAACTAAATAATACAAAAATAACTAATACCTAACACTCGGCTATCCTGCCGCAATGATCGTCCTCGATCAATATTAATCAAAAACCACTAGCCCTAATCTTATTAGAACATTACTAAAACTCTTCTTAATCTAACTTGAACATTATAAAAGAAGTCATGTTAATCTAACTAGAATATTACCAAAAATCATCTTAACAAGTTAATACATAATTATGCAATCCAGTGAACAATTTCTGCACGCATATTTTTTTAAATTTATTTTACATAGTCCTTTAGATAGGCGGGCTTTTTCTTAAGCCTCTTTTTAGAAATGACAGTTTCCTCGTCATCTTCTGTGCTTGACGGTGCCTCGACGTCGCTCAAGTCACCTTCCTCTTCGCACGTACTTGACCTCCAACCTTTCATGTCGGCGACATGCATAGTCGTAGAGAAGAATCGTCTTCCATCTTGCCGTTGCAAGTCGGCGACTCTGTAGACGTCCCCTGGCAAGCACTTAGTCACAACCAATGGCCCTCTGAATTTTGGTTGAGCCTTGGTAGGCTCTCCCGTCTGCGTCGGTGCTTTCTTTATCACAACTAGCTCGCCCACGTCAAACTTCTTCGCGTGATAGTGTTTGCGGTCGAAGGAAGTTTTATACCTTTCTTGATTTTGCCTGATGTTGTTTCTGGTTTCTTCTTGTAATCTCTCGGGCTCCGTCCAATCTGCATTGTCGCTGATTTTTGTCAACGCTCTGAGTTTCCCATCATGAAACTGAGGTTTGTACCCATGAAGTACCTCGAACGGTGTACGTTCTGTTGACTTGTTGACTGCGGTATTCAAGTCCCTCTGTATCAGGTTCATGTTCTTGTCCCAGTCTTTTTGCTGGTACAAGTAAGTCATCCATAAAACACATTACTATTTTATTTCTCAAGGGTCCCAACGTCAGATTCATCAACCTCTGAAACTCTGCAGCCCCATTCGACAGCCCAAAAGGCATTCGTTCAAACCTCCCTGTTTCATCTGCTGTGATAAATGCAGTCTTATCCTTAGCTGACTCTTTCAACGGTAACTGCAAATATCCGTGAGCGAGATCCAGAATGGAGTACATCGTAGACCCAGATAAATTTTCTAGTTGGTCATCGACATTAGGCAAGGGAAATCTTTCTTGAACGCTTTGACTATTCAGTCGCCTGTAATCAACAATGAGTCTATGATCTCCTGTTTTCTTGCGTACTAATAGTACAGGGCTTGCATACGGTGACCTGGTCTCGGTTACTATGCCATTGTCCTTCCATTCTTTCACAATATCTCTGACAACTTTGCGCTCTTTAGCTGAAGTTTTGTAGGGCTTACAATGAAATGGAGTACTCCCTACTTTTTCTACTATATCCATCTCAATCATGTCAGTGCAACCCAACTCGTTTAGGGTTAACGCAAAGCATGACCTGTATTTGTGTAGTAACTACAATAGCTGCTGAGCTTGCTCTGGAGTTACTTGCTCGTCAAGTTTTATGTCACACAATTCAATTGGTCGCTTACTGGCTGTTCCCGCATTGTGCTGCGATCCACCTTCTTCCTCCGCCAGTTCTTGGGACACCACCTCCGCAGCTTCGACTTTTCCCACCCATTGATCAGCTTTCACTAAAACATCGTCAAGACTATAATTCATTACAGGAACGGTACCTTGCATTTCTTCGATCCCAACCCTGGCCTGTTTCCATCTGGCCCCCAATTGTCCGCATAATCACACCATCATGTAGGCCTATTGGTGCGCTGACATAGGCATCAATAAAGTTCACGGACATTTTGTCAATAACTGTGTCACTAACTGCTCGTATCTTGATCTTTTCTTCTACAACTGCCGGCAACTCTAAACTCAGGAACGGTTCCAGGTCTCGGTGGCCAATCACTAGACAATCTTCCTTTTTGATATACGCCACTTGAGGTAATTCCGTCCAGTGTCTTCCTACAATCATTTCTACACTCTGGGCTTTGTCCGGTACAACCAGGACATCTACCTTGCCCTCTACGTCATCTATGGTGACTTCAGTTGTTAAATTTCCTAGAGCTGTCAAGACTGGCGAGTCGTTGTTACCAAACCCATATAACTCGTAGGCAGTCTTGTATATTGGTACTCCACATTTAATTGCTGCGGTTGCCTGCAGCGTACAGCACGAGCTCCCCGTATCCACTAAGGCACCCACAACTGTATCCCCTACCTTTGCTTCTTTAATGTACTGTGACGTTTGACTCCACTAAGCCCACTCGACTGAGGTACACCTGACCTTACTGCCCCGAGTTCTGGGCGCCAATTGTGACGATTACTGCCTCCTCGCTCATCCACTAACGTTAAATCTTTCAAATTGCACGTCTCTACCTTAGCCGTTAGATATCTCTCTTTCTTATCTAGATCGTTGGGCGCCAGTAATATAGGTTATTACGAGTTGTTCTACTCATTAGTACTAGGAATGTTGAAGACCAGGGAAATATCCCGACACAAATAACACTGACCTACAATGCAATGACATGCACTTACCACCTCGTGTACGCTGTAGGACAAAACCTTGTACCTCAGTGTACACTCAGCTCACCGGATTCTAGGCTTCCACAGGGGTGGGGCGAGGCTGGCTGCTTCCTCCGTAGTCCTGGATGCTGGCGCACCTGCTTAGTCTAGTGTCTATATTCTAGGTTTTTCTGGTTTCATAGGTTGGCTGAGGGCCTGAGATATGTAAAAGGAAGTTAATGGTGTTGTGAAGGACATTCCGGGCAATGCACTCGTACACTGTAAAGGTTGGAATTCCGTAGTATAATGAAGCTTAAATAACATGTGATACAGGATTAAACAATGACTCGACTTTAACTTCCAATGCATTGGTAAACAAGAAAAAAAACCCATTTAGAATACATTCATTACTGATACATGATAAATTAAGACCTGGTATGATTAAATAAATTTAGTACTCAACACTGTCCTTTTGGTATGCTGACCGCATGGTTGTTGTTCGACGATGCGTATTTCACACGTGTACGATGCGTAGTTGCAAGGAGGGAAAAGTTGAATTTGAGGCGGAAACCTGGCGTCGGCGTCCCCTGGTTTGGAAGGCGGACCGGTTGCGCGTCGGCGTCGAAATCCCAAGTAGGTGGATTGACCCGCACTGCTCGTCGGATAGAGGATTATCCAGCACTTCTCTCTCCTCACGCACTGGCTCGCGTGGGCGATCCAACGGTGTCGATTACAAAAGGGTGGACATAGGGATGATCACAGGACTCAACCAAAGGAGAACTCCAACAGGAGTGTGGACCTGGTAGGTGCAAATGGTGTGGGTCCCGAGGTCTCCGTGTGTTACCACGTGGTCAGTTTTAGATGGAAATTCGAACATTATCGAATTAAAAGGATGGATTGAAGTATATTTCTATTGCTATTGCAATAGGAATTAATTTAGATAGGTTTGACTAGGCCTGATGGGTGTAGAGTGGACCATAGGGATAGCGTGGTCGTCATGGTGAGCGGGCTTGGGCTAGTACCACATGGCGTGGCTATCTTCTTCCCCACAAACGCCGCTAATTTTCAAAGAATTTGATATAAACGCACTAAAATACACTTGCGTGTTCCCTAGGCCTCTTTCTGGCTCGCACAAACACTGCCATTGCGGCTATTTTACGCGATAATTCACACGTACTGATTCGCAACGCGCACGTAGGTAAGCACCTGTATACTCAACTCGATACAAAACACTAGTGAACGGCCCTTCCGTTCGCTTCCGAGGTCGGCTGGCTTCCCTGGCTGGCAAAACGACAACCTGCGCCGCACGACCGGACTATACGCAGCCCCTATTGGTCAGCGCTCGGCGTGCTCTCGTCTGCCCCACTCACAAGCTAGCATCTTTTCTTTCAGATTCAGCCGCTCGTGGCACACAGCTCAAAACTAACGGTACAGGTGCACAGCGTTGCAACTCTGCAAGCTACACTTGCCAAACCGTCGTAGAATACACCCCCCTATTGTGCATTCGTAATTCCCGCAGATGACTCATTCTCGATTCCGCTGAGTTGACGAGCTTCACCAGAAACATCGACTACCTCTTACCG
>JAMZAV010006215.1:0-38654 GCA_024449915.1 Sweltsa coloradensis
AGTAAAAAGTAAAAAGTGAAAAGAACGAGTAGAAGAGAAAAGAAATCCCTGGTCGGGAAAGATTTGTAATTCCTAATTGTATTTAAAAATTATTAAACATGTTTTGAAATGCATATACGCAGTGTAGTCTATCATCTGTGACAATACTATGGAAAACATAGCCAGTACGAAATACGTGAAAATATTGCAAGGTTTACTCAATCTACGAGCGGAATTTGGGGGTACCTTGACGTCCAACATTCGACAGACCTTGCATGGGCACGGCATTTCACGGCCAGGCGAAAAACAAACAAAAAATATATTTTCAAAATCTAAAACATTGTCGTTAAAATAATTTCTAAACATTGGAAGTCTATTTTTCAGTTTATCATTTCTTGTAGGTTTAAATCGCAATGAATCTAGCTGATTTTGTTAACAGTTCTCAGTAAACTCGTACCGGATGTCTGTTTACTAGGAAAACGCTTAAGTCCCGCCGCGTTGTTGGATGAGCGTAATTGGTGCATTGAGCTGCCATGTGTTATGCGGATTTTCTGTTGTTCTGTGAAAAAATTATTACTAAGTCGAAGATTTTTTTAAAATTAAATTAAATAAAATTAAAAATTTACTTAATTTTTTTATTAATCGTAATTTAAAAAAAAGAAAAAAATCGTAAAATTGCGATTTTCATAAGAAATAATTATTCGATTGCGCTCAAATTTTACACGAATATATTAATTCATAAAATTAAGGTTCTGTGAAAAAATCATTACAATAGGATAAAGCATGTAAATGTTATAAGTCAAAGAATTGTTTTAAAAAAGAAAAAAACCTAAAATTTCGATTTTTATGAGAAATAGTTTTTCGATTGCGCTCAAATTTCACAAGAATATCTTTAATTCATAAAATTAAGGTTCTGTGAAAAAATCATTAAAATCGGATTAAGCATGTAGGCGTTATAAGTCGAAGAAATTGTTTAAAAATTGAAAAAATCGTAAAATTGCGATTTTCATTAAAATATAATTTTTCGATTGCGCACAAAAACGTGGCAGTTCTAAGTTCAGAGATTTTGAAGGTATCGGTTTAGCCGGAATCGTGTTAACAAACACACAAAAATACAAACAGAAAAAAAAAAGAAAGAAAAACATTCCGGATTTTTTTCTCCAGTGTAGTGAAATGGAATCTTCGCTTCGCTCGC
The DNA here is from genome assembly GCA_024449915.1 of Sweltsa coloradensis. Lineage (NCBI taxonomy): Eukaryota > Metazoa > Arthropoda > Insecta > Plecoptera > Chloroperlidae > Sweltsa > Sweltsa coloradensis. The sequence continues at coordinate 1,175 of JAMZAV010006215.1, forward strand.
TACGCTCATCCAATTACTAATTGAAGATTTTTTTTAAACTAGCAAAACGCTAAAGTCCCGCCGCGTTGATGGATGAGCTTTTTAAAATTTTTAGTTTGCATGGGATATCTTTACTTTTGCAAGTTCTTTGTTTTGCTGCCTACGCATTGTAGCTGATTGTTGTCAAGTTTCTTTTGTTACCTGTCAATTGGTATTATTTACCGTAAAAAACTTATATTAAAAGCTTTATTTCTATAGATTTTGGCTAACTATTTAAATTTTTTTCTTTTAAAAGGTACTACATCACCATAACTTTAATGTCCATGTATAATATGAACGTTGTAGCCCCACCAGTTTGGTCAGAATTGGCCCAAATGGCACGAAAATATCGCACAAAAAATCAAAAAACTTATATTAAAAGCTTTATTTCTATGGATTCTGGCTAACTTTTTCAACTTTTTCTTTCAAAAGGTACTACATCACCATAACCTTAATGTCCATGTATAATATGAACGTTGTAGCCCCACCCGTTTTGGTCAGAATTGGCCCAAATGTCACGAAAATATCGCACTAAAAATCGAAAAAAATCGTAAAAGTACGATATTCATGAGAAATATTTCTTCGATTGTACCCAAAAACAATACACCTCTAAGTTCAGAGATTTCAAAGGTCCTGTTAAATTTTCATCAATTCGGATAAGCCGTTTTCCTGGTAGAGAGTTAACAAACAGACAAAAAAAAAAAAAAAAAAAAAAACACCCGAGCTAAATTTTTTGGGGGTCAGTGAAATTGAAGTCTTCGCTTCGCTCATCCAATTAAATTAAATTAAATAAAAAATAAACTTAAATTTTAATTTTTTTAAATTAATCGTACAATTTTAAAAAAAGAAAAAATCGAAAAATTGCGATTTTTTATGAGATATAATTCGATTGCGCTCAAATTTCACACGAATATATAAATTCATAAAATTAAGGTTCTGTGAAAAAATTATTACAATAGAATAAAGCATGTAGGTGTTATAAGTAAAAAATTGTTTTAAAAAAGAAAAAACCCACAAAATTTCTATTTTCATGAAAAATAATTTTTTGATTGCGCTCAAATTTCGCACGGATATCTTAATTCATAAAATTAAGGTTCTGTGAAAAAATCATTAAAAGCGGATTAAGCATGTAGGAGGTGTGATAAGTAAAATAAAGGTTCAAAAAATCGAAAAAAATCGGAAAATTGCGATTTTCATAAGAAATAATTTTTTGATTGCGCTCAAAAACGGCAAACGTGGCAGTTCTAAGTTCAGAGATTTCGAAGGCCTCCATAAAATTTCATCGCAAACGGAGTATCGGTTTAGCCGGAATCGTGCTGACAAACACACAAAAATACAGAAAAAAAAGAAAGAAGGAAAAAAAACATTCCGGATTTTTTTCTCCAGTGTAGTGAAATGGAATCTTCGCTTCGCTCGCTTCGCTCGCTACGCTCATCCAAAAATTTAGCGCAATCTGTTCAGCGATTCGGCTGATTTTCAACGTACACACACACACACACACACACACACACACACACACACACACGCACGCAGAAAAACAATTAGGGCCGTTTAAGTCGAATGGAAATAACCATACGTTCGCTACGCTCACTCGTTCAATTATTAAAAAGATTACTGAAGCTATCAACAACCAAACTTCTGTCACAAACGAATTGCTTCAAATTGTAGCTAAATTCAAACCTAGGCCTGTAACAAAATATATATGGATTAATAATTAATTGGATGAGCGAAGCGAAGACTGCAATGTCACCGACCCCCCAAAAAATTTAGCTCGGTTGTTTTTTTGTTTTTTTTTGTTTGTTTGTTTTTCGTCTGTTTGTTCGCTCTCTACCGGGCAAACGGCATAATATGCGATCTTGATGAAAATTTGACACGACCTTCGTTTTCTCTGAACTTAGACTTGCCACGTTTTTGGGTACAATCGAAGAAATATTTCTCATGAATATCGTACTTTTACGATTTTTTTTCGATTTTTAGTGCGATATTTTCGTGCCATTTGGGCCAATTCTGACCAAACGGGTGGGGCTACAACGTTCATATTTCACATGGACATTAAGGTAATGGTGATGTATTGCTTTCTGAAAGAAAAAGTTGAAAAAGTTAACCAGAATCGAGAGAAATAAAGCTTTTAATATACGTTTTTTGACTTTTAGTGCGATATTTTCGTGCCATTTGGGCCAATTCTGACCAAACGGGTGGGGCTACAACGTTCATATTATACATGGACATTAAGGTTATGGTTATGTAGTACCTTTTGAAAGAAAAAGTGGAAAAATTTAGCCAGAATCCATAGAAATAAAGCTTTTAATACAAGTTTTTTTACGGTAAATAATACCAATTGACAAGAAACAAAAGAAACTTGACAACATTCACCTACAATGCGTAGGCAGCAAAACAAAGCACTTGCAAAAGTAAAGATATCCCACAAAACTAAAACCTTTCAAAAGCTCATCCATCAACGCGGCGGGACTTTAGCGTTTTCCTAGTAACTTTAAAGTAAATAAATGGTTTACGGAAGAACAGTGAATCATGTACTTACTATACATTGGGCAGTCCTTGAACCTCCATCATCTCTTCCTGACAGCTGCTGCTATCCAGAGGTGTATTCATTGGGAAGTCACGACTGTGCTGAACAAACGCAAAGTTTGCAGCACTCAGGTGATGTCGAGGGCTAAAAGGATGGCGTAACGGTACCGACGAGAAGGCAGACTTTTGTGGGGAGCGAGCCTTCACAATGCGAGGAGGCTTGTACATTTCCTCCAGTACCGAAGGAGCGACATACGTGAAACCCTAGAATAAAACCCCTCCATTAACTAATACTGTATTTTCAAGGAAATAAAAATATAATATCAAAATCAAAATTTGTTAAAACGTTTTTGAAGGGCCAAGACAATGTGGGCATCATTGGTTGGTTATCGTTCACTCGTCGATTGCGTCGGGGCCTTCAGGGTTGGCTTGGTCGCTTTGATTTAAAGTCCCCCACTGAAAATCAGTTATATAACTGAGTGGGTAGACTCTAAATAAAATTTATTTATTTATTTTATTTATCATAACCATGAAACCTAATTGGATGTAGGGATGCAAACGATAATCAATATTAATATTATCGATCGATAATTTGGATACAATCTCGATAATCGATAATCAAAAGTCATTATATGCGCGATGCTCGCTCTACCCAATAAGCTCGATGGCACTCGATGGTGAAAACCAATCCCCCCCCCCCCTCCGCCGAGGCTGGCAATATTCAGCTATTTCAGATTCCTAAAATGGACTGCTAGAAAGAACTCATAACATTATTATTAACTGTTCTATTGTTTGAGAAATTTTGTAATGCTGGTCATTTTGCAGTGTGCTTCGATACGACCGTCGACTGTGTGTGCCTGCCTAACGTGCCTAACTTTGGCGGTTTTTCTAGCGCTAAGTCGATAAAAGAAGTTCGTTATAATATTTCGTCACGTGACACGTCACCGCGCACCGGCTTCACAATTTTCAAACCAAGGAGGCAGTGAGTGGGTACTAGGTGGCAGTGGTTCACGAAGAAAAGATTGATTCTAGGCTATGTGAGTACATTTTTTGATCTGCGAAGAAATAGGAGGAAAGTACTCGACTTGCTACAGTTAAAATGACGAGAATGGTAATTAATAATTTACTAATAGTAGGCTTAAGCTAAATTTTAGGTAGGTTTAGGCCTACGCCTAGGCACACCTAGTCCTGGGGCTAGGCCTCTGACGAAGGCAGCCAAGCCTTTTTGACGTAGGCCTAGTGCCTAGGCCCTATGGTGTTCTGTTCATTGAACGTCAGTTAGGGCCTAGGCCCTAAACCCACCACTATTATAATATTTATTGTATTAAATAGGTATACATTTGTTATTATTAAGCCTGTACGCTTCCTACCTACCTGTTACCTGGTTAACTAGGGCCCCTAGCTCATTAACTAGATAGGGCTAGGGTAGGGCTAGGCCTAGAATGACAGTTTGAGCCTGTGAGTTGGACTGACCCACTCCGCTCGGTACTTATTCTACTAGGGGGGTCCAACTTTTACATACACTGTAACGGAAAGGATTTCGGGTGCGCTCTTATCGATTATATCCTAGAACTAGCGCGGCGCACTGTAGCCAGCGGAAAGTTCGGCTAACCTAACGAAAGTACACCTTTAACGTAGTAACAAGGCAATATAGCAGTGTTAATAAGGTGTTTAAGAGTTGGACCCCCCTAGCCGAATAAGTGCCCTCCGCTCTTGGGTAGGCCTAGTGCCCATTGGTTAATACTTAATTTGGTAAAAGTGAAAGATTACTCGGCGATGTTTTTATTCCCTTATGTTAAACACCAGAAGAACCATAACGTAACAATTTTAAATCATTTTTAAACAGGCGCACGTCAAGTGTTTACAAAATAAAACACAAACAACAGACACAAACAACCAAAATCAGTTTTTATACTAGGTAGCCTACCTAGGCCTAACTGAATAGGATAGACATTAAATAAATAAAGGTAAAGTTCCATCTGTGTTAACAGTAGGCCCGAATCCCCCCAAAATACATAAATTTGTAAAAAAAAAACGGCAGACAAGCTCTCCTTCCAAAGTCTTCGGCTGTGAATGCTGTGAGATATAGAAGTTGAGCCAAGCATTTCATTCTTTCTCCCTAGTTTCGCATTGAAAAGAAGTAAGATCATTTCGCCTGTTGACGAGCGCCAAGCCAACCATTTTCGTGGTAAAAAAGTAAAAATTTTAAACTCAAAATCATAAAAAAATTACTTGGCCATTGACTTTTTAGAGTCCTCGTACCAAAATCAATAGCCAAGTAATTTTTTTTATGATTTTGAGTTTAAAATTTTAACTTTTTTTACCACGAAAATGGTTGGCTTGGCGCTCGTCAACAGGCGAAATGATCTTACTTCTTTTCAATGCGAAACTAGGGAGAAAGAATGAAATGCGGTACTGGTTCGGTTGAGAGTGGCCAACTTTTCACCAGCACTTCCACCGAGCCGTACACTCACTTTAAGTAACCTTACAAAACCTTTAACGTCGCTATTTTAAACAAAAAAAAACCTTCAAAACCTTTAACGTCGCTATTTTAAACAAAAAACCTTCAAAACCTTAACACACACAACACAGTTTACAAGTGTTTAAAAGTTGGCCACTCTCAACCGAACCAGTTCCTGAAATGCTTGGCTCAACTTCTATATCTCACAGCATTCACAGCCGAAGACTTTGGAAGGAGAGCTTGGCTGCCGTTTTTTATAAATTTTTGTATTTTGGGGGGATATCACATCTTTTTGTTGTTTGTTTCATATCAAGGTTTGAAATATGTGAAATACGTGTAATTTGTAAAGGTGGATACAGTGCCTTTAAAACAGTTGTCTAGAAACAATGTTTACAATCTGTAGGAATAGTTGGCAATATTCAATGTTTTTATTAAATTTAATATGGTTAATGTCGTCTTGGGTTTTTGTGGGAATGATTTGTTGACCGGACTATATAAATAACACATTGACACATAATTTTAATCAGCAATTAAAATATTAAAAATTGTAATTGGATGAGCGAAGCGAAGATTTCAATTTCACTGACCCCCCAAAAAATTTAGCTCGGGTGTTTTTTTTTTTTTTTTTTGTTTTTTTTTTGTTTGTTTGTTTTTCCGTCTGTTTGTTCGCTCTCCACCGAGCAAACGGCATATCGCTTCCAACCCAACAAGACCTCTCAAGTGCAAATTTATTGCAAAATGAGGTTAAAAAGAAAACCTCTCAAGTACAATAAAATACTCAACAATAGGAAATTCATAACAATGAATATGTATCTAATAACTAAAGATGAATTTTTAAATGACAAAACATTTTCACAATGATCACTTGAGAGCAAACGAAATAATATTTTTTTCATCTCTCCTGAACATTTTTACTTAATGCACTTGAGTGGTCTTGTTGGGTTGGCAGCGATATGCGATCTTGATGAAAATTTGACAGGACCTTCGAAATCTTTGAACTTAGACTCGCTACGTTTTTGGGTACAATCGAAGAAATATTTCTCATGAATATCGTACTTTACGATTTTTTTCGATTTTTTGGGCGATATTTTCGTGCCATTTGGGCCAATTCTGACCAAACGGGTGAAGCTAAAACGTTCATATTATACATGGACATTAAGGATAGGGGTATGGTGATTCAGTACATTTTGAAAGAAAAAGTTGAAAAAGTTAGCCAGAATCTATAGAAATAAAGCTTTTAATATAAGATTTTTGGTTTTTTGTACGATATTTTCGTGCCATTTGGGCCAATTCTGACAAAAACGGGTGGGGTTTCAACGTTCATATTATACATGGACATTAAGGTTATGGTGATGTAGTACCTTTTGAAAGAAAAAGTTGAAAAAGTTAGCCAGAATCCATAGAAATAAAGCTTTTAATATAAGTTTTTTACGGTTAATAATACCAATTGACAAGAAACAAAAGAAACTTGACAACATTCACCTACAATGCGTAGGCAGCAAAACAAAGCACTTGCAAAAGTAAAGATATCCCAAGCAAACTTAAAACTTTAAAAAGCTCATCCATCAACGCGGCGGGACTTTAGCGTTTTCCTAGTAAATACAACATAACGTTTTTCCCAAAGTAAAGAGTGGTAGGGAACAGTGGGGGTGAAATATCGCTTGTCTCCTGGCGGATTATTATGTTTCATATTATTATGTACCACCATGCCAAATTTCATGCTGATAACTCATTCGGTACCTTTATGGTGAATGCTGGAAATCAAGGTAAAAATAATATAAACTATTAGGGATGGGGGTTGAAAAAGTGTTGTTTAGGAAATGAGAATATAGGCTTATTGGGGGGTCATTCCATGTCAAATCAACCAAGCCGAGCCTGAAATAAAACTTGACCATCTTTGATTTTGATAAAACTTGGCAAATCTACTCTTACTAACATGTAGATTGATCGTGGAAAATTTTGTATTCCTGACGCGCTTAGTTTTCGAGTAACGCCCCGCTCAAAAACTCAAATTTGGCGACGCCGAGCGGCGTACCTAAATTGGTAAGTTTTAAACCGTTGGACGTAAAAGGCTAATTTTTTTTTTAAATTAAAGAGCTTTTTATTGGCAATTTAATTTATATGTATTTGAATGCAATCCTAATTGTGAAACCATGTAAAAAATCAAAATTTGTTTTTAAACCTACACTACGAGAAAAAGTATCTCTGAAATTAAAAAAAAAAAAGTGTTTTTGTTTAGATGTTTTTTAGGCCTACATGGCCAAAAAAAATTGGGATGGGATTGATTGATTCTTTATTGCATGTTGCATGTTAAAATTCACATTTTACAATTATTGGTCAAGCCCCCAATGAGCCTAGCGGCTCGCTTTAGGGGGCTTTCAGCAATGGATTACAAACAGTGAGAGGTGAAGCAAGCCAAGATACATGAAATATGAAATTTAAGGATTTGCAACATTTTTTAAGACACTATAAAGTATGAACTAAATTGAGCTACTCTAATATATGTTAAGAAATTAAATTAAAGTACAAAAGTCAGTAGAAATCTGAAATGAGTATATGTGAATTTAGGCCATTAAAAAAAATTAAATTAATTAAAAAATTAGGCCAAAATGGCGTTGGGATCATGATATATCACAGGGTCATGCACCAAATGTGTAATTGTGTCAGTTTTTACCTTCCATTTGTAGTGAAATTCAAATTTGCCGCACTTAATTTCTTAGAAAAATGAAAACGGAAGGTAAAAACTGACACATAACACACATTTGGTGCATGACCCTGTGATATATCATGATCCCATTGCCATCCCATCCAAAATTTTTTTGGGCATGTAAAAAACATCTAAACAAAAACACGTTTTTTTTTTTAAATTTCAGAGATACTTTTTCTCGTAGGGTAGGTTTAAAAACAAATTTCGATTTTTTACATGGTTTCACAATTAGGAATGCATTCAAATACAATATAAATTAAATTGCCAATAAAAAGGTCTTTATTTTTTTAAGAAAAATTAGCCTTTTACGTCCAACGGTTTAAAACTTACCAATTCAGGTACGCCGCTCGGTGTCGCTAAATTTGAGTTTTTGAGCGGGGCGTTACTCGAAAACTAAGCGCGTCAGAAATACAAAATTTTCCACGATCAATATGTACATGTTAGTAAGAGTAAATTTGCCAAGTTTCATCAAAATCAGAGATGGTCATGGAAATGGCTTGGTTGATTTGACATGGAATTAGGCTACCCTGGGTTAAAACACTTTAAAACATAATTTACTAATTTGAATAAAAATACAATTTTGGGTTAGAGCTATGAATTATTCCAATTTTAGGGGATGATTTAGGGGATGTTGGGGGTGGAATATCGCTTGCATCGCGACGAATTATTTTTCATATTAGTATGTAACATCATGCCAAATTCCATGCTGATAACTCATTAGGTGCCTTCATGGTGAATGCTGGAAATCAAGGTAAAAATAATATAAACTATAACTCTATAAGGGATGGGGGTTGAAAAAATGTGGTTTAGGAAATGAGAATAGGCATATTGGGTTTAAAACACATTAAAACATAATTTTAATAACCACCTTATTTGAATAAAACATCAATTTTAGATTAGAGCTATGAATTATTCCAATTTAAGGGGGTGTTGAGGGTGGAATATCGCTTGCCTCTCGGCGGATTATTTTTCATATTATTATGTAGGCCTACCATAATGACAAATTTCATGATTATAACTCATTAGGTGCCTTCGTGGTGAATGCTGGAAATCAAGATAAAAATAATATAAACTATTAGGGATGGGGGTTGACAAAATGTGGTTTATATAATGAAAATATGCCGATTGGGTAAAAACACATTAAAACATAATTTTAATAACTAATTTAAATAAAAATTCAATTTTAGGTTAGAGCTATGAATTATTCCAATTTTAGGGGATTATTTAGGGGGTGTTGGGGGTGGAATATCGCTTGCCTCTCGGCAAATGATTTTTCATATTAGTATGTAGCATCATGCCAAATTTCATGCTGATAACTCATTAGGTGCCTTCATGGTGAATGCTGGAAATCAAGGTAAAAATAATATAAACTATTAGGGATGGGGGTTGAAAAAATGTGATAAAGGAAATGAGAATAGGCCGATTAAGTTAAAGGAAAGCACATTAAAACATAATTTAATAACTTGAATAAAAATTCAATTTTGGTTTAGAGTTATCAATTATTCCAATTTTAGGGGATGATTTAGGGGGTGTTGGGGGTGGAATATCGCTTGCCTCTCGGCAAATGATTTTTCATATTAGTACTGTAGGCCTATGTACCATCATGCCAAATTTCATGCTGATAACTCATTAGGTGCCTTCATGGTGAATGCTGGAAATCAAGGTTAAAATAATGTAAACTATAAGGGATGGGGGTTGAAAAAAATGTGGTTTAGGAAATGAGAATAGGCCGATTGGGTTAAAACACATTAAAACATAATTTTAATAACTAATTTGAATAAAACATCAATTTTAGATTAGAGCTATGAATTATTTCAGTTTTAGGGGGTGTTGTGGGTGGAATATTGCTTAATTGCCTCTCGGCGGATTATTTTTCATATTATTATGTACCATCATGTCAAATTTCATGATGATAACTCATTAGGTGCCTTCGTGGTGAATGCTGGAAATCAAGGTAAAAATAATATAAACTATTAGGGATAGGGGTTGACAAAATGTGGTTTATATAATGAGAATAGACCGATTGGGTTAAAACACATAAGAACATAATTTTAATAACTAATTTGACTAAAAATTCAATTTTGGGTTAGAGCTATGAATTATTTTAATTTTAGGGGATGATTTAGGGGGTGTTGGGGGTGGGATATTGCTTGTCTCTCGGCGGAAGTTTGTGAGTCTGAGATACATCTAAGTGTGGTCCAAGTTTCATAGTTCTAAGATGTACCGTTTTCTCTGTAGGCTCTTATTCCTCTCTGGCAGAATCCATTTCTTAAAACTAGGAAAACGCTTAAGTCCTGCCGCGTTGATGAATGAGTTTTTTTGTAAGTTTTTAGTTTGCGTAGGACCACTTTTCCTTTGCAAGTGCTTTTTTAATGCATCGTAGGTGATTGTTTTCATGTTCCTATTGTTACTTGTTAGGCCTAATTGTTATTATTTTATAAACCTCAAAAAACTCATATTAAAACCTTTGTTCTATGGATTCTGGCTAACTTTTTCAGCTTTTTCTTTCAGAAAGCAATACATCACTATTACTGGTACCTTAATGTCCATGTGAAATATGAGCGTTGTAGCCCCACCCGTTTGGTCATAATTGGCACAAACATCACGAAAATATCGGGTAAAAAATCGGAGAAAAATCTTAAAAGTACGATTTTTATGAGAAATATTTCTTCAAATGTCCCTAAAATCATTAAATATCTAATTTTAATGATTTCAGACATTCCCATAAAGTTTCATCAAGATCGGAGGAGCCGTTTGCCCGGTAGAGAGCGAACAAACAGACAAAAATATAAACAAACAAACAAAAAAACAAAAAAACACCCAAGCTAATTTTTTGGGGGGTCGGTGAAATTGAAGTCTTCGCTTTGCTCATCCAATTAAACCAAAGTTGTGGGAACTGGGCCTTACCAAGGTCTTTTTAAAAGAGGAAAGAAAGCAATTTTCATATTTTAGAAACCTAGAAACAGATTTTAAAATTCAAACTATAACATATTAGTCAAAAAAGACAATGGTCATGGAATGTAAACCGGAGCCTTATTGGGGGGGTTCCTTCTGTATTCGCCCCTGTCAAAATCATGTCTGAAGGCCTAATAGCGAGTGTTAGTAGTTGCCTGCTTCTGGCGGTAGGCTGCCCGCGGCCACCTCTGCGTGATGAAAATGATGCCATATTTGTAATTTGCGAGACATAATAAGTGCATATTTGGAGGTCTCCTAGTCCTAGAAAGAGGGCCCTAGGCGAACGCCTAGGCATAAAATCGCCACTGGTAGTGGTAGGCCTACCGCCTACCTACAGAATTACTTTCTGTGAAAAAAAAATGAAAGCAATTTGGCAAGCATTTTTAAATTTATAAAAAAAGTTTGGAAAGCATTGGTTTAGGCCTAGATGATCTAGTCTAAGTGTTTCCCATCAGGCGGTCCCATTTGCAACCTGAAGAACTACCATATTCCATTCAGTTTACTATGCCTCTTAACCCATATGTCAAATTTAAAAAAAAAATTACTATCATTAGGCCTATTTTTATCAAAGGGAAAAAATTGTTAGTTTGCTAAACATTAAACCCCTCGAACTAATTATGTTTAAACAGTTAAAACCACGTTTTCTTTCAGTCATGTTTCTTATGTACACATTGTTTATTCGTTTGGTCTATTGCCGCACCTGTTATGATGTAGTTGGCAGTCTATTCCTCCCCGCGGGTCCTTATACAAGTTGGTCGATATGCTCGCGCTGCAATGTAGACCTAACTCATAAAATAACAATTCCTTACGGTTACAAACTACAAATGGGCCCTTCCGCGCCTGTTGGCCCCCAGATCAAGTAGGGGAGGGCCTACCACTACCAGTCAGTAGCCAGCCACAAGTCATGAGGAACTGTATTAGGCCCTATAGCGCAATTGACACCATTTGTAAGCATCGGACTTATTAACATTGCACCATTGTTGAAATGAATTATTTGCATGCCAGTAAAACAGGCTCCTTTTTGATGAAGTGTCAATTAAAAAAAAAAAAAAACTTCAAATTAGGGCTACCTATGTGAGACAAAATGTAATAGCCTCTAACAGACCACTTAAAACATTTAACCGTCCCGTCCCTAATAATGTATAATATTTTACTTGTTTCAGGTGTGGCAGAGGTGGAAACAAATTTCCTTATTATTTTTGTTCATAGATATTTCTAATGCTTTTTACGTACCGGGAGTTGCACCTGTGGAATATAAAAAGGCATCTCGGATTGATGTTAAAGCCGTCAAAATGACAAGTACTCATACACAATTACCATATGAATATTATTCTTTACCACTCTGCCTGCCAAAGAATGGGACATTAATTTACAAGTCTGAAAACTTGGGTAAGTTTTTCTAGCGGAGTGTTTGCCGGATTGGTGATGTTCATTGTAGTCAAGTATGCTTGGTATGTTCATAAAAATAAAAAATAACAATAGGCCTAAATAATTTATGAGCCTAGCCAAGGTCTCCAACTACCAAAAAGTAGTCAGTCTCTCATTGTTTAGGAATATTCCTGTAGTTTACCATCCTATGCATCTAGGCTAATTGACATAGGTGGGTCATTCCATGTCAAATCAACCAAGCCGAGCCTGAAATAAAACTTGACCATCTCCGATTTTGATGAAACTTTGCAAATCTACTCTTACTAACATGTAGATTGATTGTGGAAAATTTTGTATTCCTGACGCGCTTAGTTTTCGAGTAACGCCTCTCCCAAAAACTCAAATTTGGCGACGCCGAGCGGGCCAGTGGCGTACCTGAATTAGTAAGTTTTAAACCATTGGATCATTGGACCATTGGATTGGATTGGATTGGATTGGCATGTTAATTTATACCGGGTAGGCTATGTATTTGAATGCATTCCTAGTTGTGAAACCATGTAAAAAATCTAAATTTGTTTTTAAACCTACCCTACAATAAAAAGTATCTTTTACATAAAAAAATAAAAAATAAAAAAACGGTTTTTGTTTAGATGTTTTTTACATGCACAAAAAAATTTGGGATGGGATGGCATTGGGATCATGATAATGATATATCACAGGGTCATGCACCAAATGTGTGTTTTGTGTTAGTTTTTACCTTCTGTAAAAAACATCTAAACAAAAACACGTTTTTTTATTTTTTTTATTTAAAAGATAGGCTACTTTTTCTCGTAGGGTAGGTTTCAAAACAAATTTGGATTTTTTACATGGTTTCACAATCATGAATGCATTCAAATACATATAAATTAAATTGCCAATAAAAAACTCTTTAATTTCATCATCATTATCTGTTGCCACGTCCAACTCTGCGTTGGGTCGGCATTGACGACAGGCCTCTCCATCTTCTTCTGTCCTGCCACCACTCCTCTTCTTCCACCACATTCCACTCTCCTCCCCGCTGTTCTACATCTTTTCTCACACTATTCTGCCATTGTTGTCGTGGTCTGCCCCTTGGTCTCCTACCTGGAATTTCCAATTCCATCATCCTTCTTGGTAATCTTGATCTTTCCATTCTCTTGACATGTCCAAACCACTTTAATCTTCTCTCTCCAATTCGCTCCATTAAATTCCTCATGCCTACTTGATCTTGGATATCCTCATTCCGTATTCGGTCCCATCTAGTCTTACCTACAATGCTTCTCAAAAACTTCATATCTACAGCCTGCACAAGACTCTCCTCCACTGCTGTCATATTCCAAGTCTCTGCTGCATATGTCAGTATTGGAACAAAGTAGGTCTGGTAGATCAGTGTTTCTCAACCTTTTGTTGCACACGGACCACCTTCACAAACTCATAAATCGGACGGACCACCACATTCAAAATTAGTCCTTATAGTTATGTGTGTGTGGGGGGGGGGGGGGGGGTTCAGGTAATGGAAAGAACAATAATTTTCTTGTTGGAGTACGGTATAGTCCTATGCCTATATACATGTGTGCATCGAGAGACTATATGTATCATTAATTCTCGTAGTTATGAAACTATTGTTTTTGCAGCAGTTTTTCCTTAAAGTCTCTCGGCTTGCCCCCTTTAAAAATGATTTCCTGAATATACGTACCCTTACAAAAAAATACAAAACTTTATCTGCAGCCTGACTTAGTAGTAGGTGAGGAATTAATTATAAATTATTGAGAGAAGACAACTTGGTGCGTGGTTGTTTTTTATTGAGACTATTTACTAAATGCATATTTTATGCACATTTTACAAACTAATGCCTCATGATGTTTGAAGGTTGTATTGTATCATTGCACAAAAGTTTGCACCAGCAAACATCATACTTTGAGGATTAGATGCCTTGCTAATTCCTGCGGGAAATGAAAAGTTATTTGACATATTCAGGATTCGATTTGATTTTAGCAATTTGTTTAGCTTTTCATCAGCAGATTATATAGTTTCTTTATTACTGATTACTACGTGCCCCTTCACCTACCTTTTCCCTTCTCACAACACACGGGGATACAAGAGCATTAGAATTTTGTTTGTTTGTTAAAACAGTAATAAATAGATAATTGTTCTTTTATAAATTGATTGTTATGAAACAAAATAATACTATTTTAAATAAAACCACTTAATAGTAAATACTGGTACGAGGCCTACGTGGTTTGGCACAAGGAGGTTTGGCAGTTTTCATCTGTGCTGTGTTCATATGTGTATCAAACCTGTTACAAAGCAGAACGCACGAGCTATGCTAAGTTGACAATGTTCAATGTTAGGCCTATGTTAGATTCGATTTGTAATTGTAAGTTATGCGCGAAGAGAAAATAAAAATAACAGGGTATTAGGCCCTAAATGTATGATATTAATACTAGGAAAACGCTTATGTCTCGCCGCGTTGTTGGATGAGCGTAATTGGTGCATTGAGCTGCATTGTGTTACGCGGATTTTCTGTTGTTCTGTGAAAAAATCATTACTTAGTCGAAGATTTTTTTTTAAAATTAAATTAAAAATTAACTTGATTTTTTTAATAAATCGTAATTTTGACGTAATTTTAAAAAAAAAAATAAAAAATCGTAAAATTGCAATTTTCATAAGAAATAATTATTCGATTGCGCTCAAATTTTACACGAGTAGATTAATTCATGAAATGAAGGTTGTATACAAAAAACATTACAATAGGATAAAGCATGTAGGTGTTATATGTCAAAGAATTGTTTTAAAAAAGAAAAAACCCGTAAAATTTCGATTTTCATGAGAAATAATTTTTCGATTACGCTTAAATTTCACACGAATATCTTAATTCATAAAATTAAGGTTCTGTTAAAAAATCATTACAATCGGATAAAGCATGTAAGTGTTATAAGTCGAAGAATTTTTTTAAAAATCGAAAAAAAATCGTAAAATTGCGTTTTTTATAAGAAAAATTTTCCCGATTGCGCTCAAAAACGTGGCAGTTCTAAGTTCAGAGATTTCGAAGGCCTCCATAAAATTTCATCTCAATCGGAGTATCGGTTTAGCCGGAATCGTGTTAACAAACACACAAAAATACAAAAAAAAAAAAAAGAAAGAAAGAAAAAAAAAAAACATTCCGGATTTTTTTCTCCAGTGTAGTGAAATGGAATCTTCGCTTCGCTCGCTACGCTCGCTACGCTCATCCAATTATAAATTTATAATGTATTCCATGCATAAAATGTAATCTATCCTCTACCACCGCGGACCACCTGTAAAACCTTGCGGACCACTAGTGGTCCGCGAACCACCGGTTGAGAACCACTGTGGTAGATGATGACTTTGGTACTTCTCTGTTCCATATGAGATCTCGGATAGATTGGAATAACCCAAAAGCTTGCTGTGTCCTTCTTCCTATCTCTGGTTGAATCCTTCCATCGCATGCTACTATACTCCCCACGTACTTGAAATTTTCCACTTGCTTCAAAATCTGTCCTCCTAGTAGAATCCTGACATTCTTCGCTTTATCTCGTGTCATCAGCATTGTTCCACTCTTGCCACTTCCAAACACCAGTCCATATTCTCCTGCCACCACACTCCACACATCAACTTGAGATTGCACCTCCTCTTCATCCTCTCCCCACACCATTTTGTCCATGACAATAATGAACAATAGTGGAGACAGTACACTTCCTTGTTTTAACCCACTCCTAATGTCAAACCACTCTGTAATTCCACCTCTTGTCTTTACAGCACTTCTAGATATCGAGTACATCTCTTTCACTCTTGTTATGTTATTATTCCTTTGTTAACTCCTATATTTTCCATTGCATCCCAAACCTTCTCTCTTTTGAGGCTATCGTATGCCTTTTCGATATCTAGAAAAGCCAAACACAGGTCCTTTTCTCGGTCATAGCACTTTTCCATTAGCTGTCTGAGTGAGAAAATCAGGTCCACCGTCGATCTTCTACCAATTCAGGTACGCCATTCAGCGTCGCCAAATTTGTGTTTTTGAGCGGGGCGTTACTCGAAAACTAAGCGCGTCAGGAATACAAAATTTTCCACGATCAATCTACATGTTAGTAAGAGTAGATTTGCCAAGTTTCATCAAAATCGGAGATGGTCATGGAAATGGCCTGGTTGATTTGACATGGAATTAGGCCTACCCAGGCTATAATTTGAGTTTTAGCATTTAATTTTAGAATATTTAGCATAAGTTTTCTCAAATTTAGCATTTTGTAGCAGGTATTTTTTCCTTTCCACCAAACCCTTAAATTGTGGGGTGTTTCTTACACTTTTAAAAATTAAATGATGGATTATATAGGGTAGGCCTACATAGGAACATTTCAATTCAATATACCTAGGGGGTGTAATCACATAAAAGTAAAATGCTACTATATATATGCTACATTGCTAAACTAGTTAAATTTTTTTATAAAAAAAGCATTTTGTTGCGCCAAAATTAGCAATTTGTTGAATCAAAAACCTAAACGCTAAATACATGTATTACCTAGGCCCTGAAGTATGAATGGTCAAATTGAAAACCTTGAATTCTTCAAAATAAAACTTACTTAAAAGGACATGCCATTGTGCTTGTCAAAGCACAAGTGCATGCATTTGCAATGCACAGTTCTACCAACACAATCATGATAGTACTAGTAGCCCACCCATATTTAAGATGGCAGGCGGTGCCAACAGATTTGGTGGCGATTTGAAGTTAGTGGAATCCGAATGGTACAGAGTCATGTTTAAACTCCTGACTGGTCATGGTTGAACTCCTGACTGGATTAGGGGAATATGGGACTAGATGCTGAGGCATTCTCACTCAGCTCAGTCATACTCGTCAAGTACAAAATCATCATGCAAATCCTATAATCTTACGTTCGAACATAAGAATGGCAAGAAATTATTCTTACGTTCAACCAGTTACAACAACCTAACATGTTTATAGGCAGCTTATTATCACATTGCGGTGTGCCGTGTGGCAGGATGACAGCGTGTTTAACTTCTGTACGAAGGTACCTACGTTGGTTCAAATCCCTGTTGAGTTTTTTTATCGTTCTATTATTTATGTTTTTGATAACAATTAATAATTTAACTCCTTTTTAGGTGAGAGACCTTTATTGGATGAGCGTAGCGAGCGAAGCGAAGATTCCATTTCACTACACTGGAGAAAAAAATTCGGAATGTTTTTAATTTTTTTTTCTTTTTTTCCTGTATTTTTGTGTGTTTGTCAGCACGATTCCGGCTAAACCGATACTCCAATTCCGATGAAATTTTCTGGAGGCCTTCGAAATCTCTGAACTTAGAACTGCCAGGTTTTTTAGCACAATCGGAAAATTATTTTTCATGAAAATCGCAATTTTACGATTTTTTTCGATTTTTAAAAATTTTCTTCGACTTATAACACTTACATGCTTTATCCGATTTTAATGATTTTTTCACAGAACCTTAATTTTATGAATTAAGATATTCGTGTGAAATTTGAGCGCAATCGAAAAATTATTTGTCATGAATATCGAAATTTTACGGGTTTTTTTCTTTTTTAAAACAGTTCTTTGACTTATAACACCTACATGCTTTATCCCACTGCCTCCTAGATGTTCGTCGTGGCTCCTCGTTCCCTGCCTGTCCACGCGACAGGTTTTGATTGTTGAAGACAATTCGCACTTTTTTCCCACAGCGCTAGTTACCGTCCCCAAGAGCTTTCTTTTGTTTTCGTTGTTTACATACGATCTGCATACGATTAAAATGTCATCATGCCAGAGTTGAGCTGTATTTTTCTTCATAATAGGCAATGGTGCGTACAAGAAGTTGTAAGATACCGGGATGCCATTATCTAACTAAAACAAGTAGGTCTTTCTTTGCATGAACTACAGGGAAGTAAGGAAATTGTGCCACCCAGGCCCCCCCCCCCCAGACTCCCATTTATCACGCGCCACTGCTTGATGGAAAGTAATATTGTTTAGCTCGTGGCCTAGTCAAGACTAGGGCCCAAGTAGGCTACCTAAGCCTATTGATTTTTAATATGATTAGGAATAGGAGGCATAGGCCCTATAGATAAAAATAACATGCCTATTAGATTAGCCCTTGCCTTATATTATCAAACAACAAAGTTATCAATATCTACTTTTTGTTTAATTACCAGCATAATAATAACTAGACAAATTTGTATATTACTATTCTGCAAACCATGATTAGTGATGTACGTATACAAAATACGATCTAAAACATTCAATTTAGTTGGATTCAACAGTAAAATACATGAGAGATGACATTTAATGTGACAACAACATCAAAAACAAAAGAAAGCTCTTGGGGACGGTAACTAGCGCTTTGGACAACAATTAACACTGTGCGCGTGGACAGGCAGGGAACGAGGAGCCACGACGAACATCTAGGAGGCAGTGCTTTATCCTATTGTAATGATTTTTTCACAGAACCTTAATTTTATGAATTAATATGTTCGTGTTAAATTTGAGCGCAATCGAATAATTATTTCTTATGAAAATTGCAATTTTACGATCTTTTTCTTTTTTTAAATTACGATTAATTAAAATTTACAAAATTTAAGTAAATTTTTTATTTAATTTTATTTAATTTAAAAAAAATTCGACTTAGTAATGATTTTTTTTTCACAGAACAACAGAAAATCCGCATAACACATGGCAGCTCAATGCACCAATTACGCTCATCCAACAACGCGCCTGAAAAAGCGTTTGCGAAGCTTTCTAGTTTATTTTAAATAGAATCGTTAAAGGTTTTGTAGTACTTTTTTTCACGTCCACTATAATGCATATTTACGAATATTAAATATTTTTAGGGATGGGATTTGACCGGTCAAATTCAAATTTGGAAGGTCAATTGACGGTCAAATGTAAAAAATCATAAATTTTATTTTATTAAATAATTAGTAGTACGTATATATATTTTTTGAAATGTTGTGACAAAAGCTTTTTTTTATTTAAAAGCTTGTTAAATGCATATTAAGTGGCATATCATCATCGTCATCATCATCGTCGATGCTGTCATCAGTCCCTTTCTCCGATTCAGCTATTATATTCTATTTGTCTATTATAATTCATAATATAACTACATAATAAATAATAATTAAAATAAAATATTACCTAATTAAAACTTTTTTAATTGAAAAAGAAAGAAAGAAATGTTATTGTTTACATAACAATTCAAATTCAAATATGAAAATTCAAATAATTTTAATTTTTAAATGCAATATACACATGTTATCTTTAAGTCAATTGACTGGTCAATTGACCAAAAGTATTTGACCAGTCAATTGACATTGTGCAACCCTAAATATTTTTAGGTCCCAAATGTAAACAACCACCCCAGCTACAAACTCTTTTTCGGGTGAAAGTCCTTTATATTTTAAATAAAAACATTAAAGGTTTACACATGTGTTGAACCAGCCTTCTTTAAACTAACGTAAGAATAAGGTGTTTGCTATTTTTACGGTCAGCTAGGTCTATCACGTGACGGGGACCAATCAGAATAGGCTACTGAACTTAACGACAACAAAACACAATTCTTACGTTTGATTATCACATGATGGAAACGACCAATCACAGCACTCAACGTAAGATTAATTTGCAGTAAATTTTTCGTTTGAATTAAGATTATACACAGCCATCACTTTAAACCATTGGTGTAGGTAGAGATGTGAGTCGATGAGAATAATCTCGAGAATATTCTCTGAAAGATTATGCTCGGAGCATATTTGAGCATTTTCTTTCAAGTAGCCTAAAATGCTAACAAAGTGTTAAAATTCAAACATACTTCTTCATTTCCCACTTTTTACGAATGTTTAAAGGCTGTGCCCAAAGGAGGATAGGCCTACTTAACTTCATCACTACAGTAGGCCAATGTGTATTCTGTTAGCAATGAATTGTCCAATGATTTGAAGACTTGAAATGAAATGAAAGTTTTTGTTTTAATTCAACAGGTGAAGTATTAAGAGGGGACCGAATCGTCAATACTCCATACGAAGTGTTCATGACCGAAGATGTAAAATGTCGGCTATTGTGTCATTCTCCAAATAGTCCAATAAATTGGAATGTCGATCAATCGCACAAGGTGGCCAGTAGAATACAGCACGAGTACTATGTTCATTTGTGAGTGAATTCTACTAATAATTCTACTAAATCAATGGTCCTGTTCATAGGTCTAAACAAGATGCGTTGGGGCCAATATCCTAGTTTATCCATTTTCGGACGTTTTTTCAAGCAGTTTTACTCATGTCACTTGACTAATTTATTCAATCATGGATGTACAGTATACACCCTCGACCGAAAGTAAATCAAGAGCTGGGTACAGTAGATGCTACTAGACCCCTTGATTTACTTATGGTCGATTGTGTACCAGGCTATTAGCGTATAGGTGCTGTGTATAAATTTAAACTACCCTTGTGCCAATTTATGTTCCAGGATTGTTGATAATCTTCCATGTGCAACCAGGGTGGTAAACCCTAACACAGGCGAGGTGCAGTACGAACATGGGTACCAGCTTGGCGGTGTCGCAACCGACAGGGAACACAATCCGATGCCGTACATTAACAATCACCTTAAGCTGATTCTTCTCTACCATATGCATGAGTAAGTCTCCTGAGATATTTTGAAATTGGTTTCCTATTTTGCCCTACTAATAAAAAAGGCCCTAACTACACTTTTGGTCTATTTTGAGTTAGACGTACCATTAGATGCGGAGTAACATTCTCCATCTAATGTGCTAAGCTCTGCTATAAATAGGTGTACTTTGTCGTGTACTTTGCCCTAACTACAAAATTATGAGCATTACTAAGGAAGAAGGCCCTATGTTCACTTTTGCATGTAGATATGGCTTTTTAACCTAGTATTGCAAGGCAAATAACATATGGTGGATTGGAATTGTTTTCAAATGTGATATTTTCATTGCAAAAAGCCGTAACTACCGTAATTAATTGGATATCAATCATATCATATCATTTTATGATCCCTGTACATTCCATTTGGTTTTAGAACTTCATCATTACAATTGTTTTCAGATTATAATAAATACCCTTTGCAGTGCAAATTTCACTCATTTTAAATTTACTCAAAACTGTTTTTTGTAGATAAGACCTTCTAGCTGAGTAGGGCAGTATTGTGCTTTCTAGTTTCGGCTCAACCCTGCCTTGCTCCTATTCCTTTGAGTAGCAGAATGCGATGCCTAGGTGTACCGATAGTGAATCTCTCGTAAATATGAAACTAGTAGAACAGGTACTAGAATGATTATTAAAATGAAATTATTGGACATACACTGTTCTTGTAAGTAATACTTTTTTTTAGTATAGAAAAAAGAAATATCACTATTTAAAAAAAGTATTTCTTACAAGAACAGTGTATGTCCAATAATTTCATTTTAATAGTGAATCTCTCGTTTCGTGTTTTTTGTCGATGGTCAAGTAGATAAAAATGGTTTGTAACACTTCACCCCGGTTGTAGAAAGAATTTATAAGGCTTTTACATTGCATTTTTTTGTGTGGCTCGTTGGTCTTGTGGTTAGCGTATCTGCATCCAATGCAGAAGGTCCAGGGTTCGATTCCCGCTAAAGTCAGAAGTTTTTTAACTTCTGATTTGGACTTCAGTCCATCAGTTCTTGTGTTAGGAGTTTGTAAACGGTGACTTTGGAGCCGTCCTAGCAATGAAGCACATAATAAATTTCAGAGTTGTTCTGAATCGGCCTTGTTGATTCTGGCGTTGATTCGCGGGTGTTCGCACTGTCCATACCACTGATTGCTGTATTTCCTTTTAAAAATATGGATCTTTGGTTGGTTATCGCTCGCTCGTCGATTGCGTCGGGGCCTGCAGGGTTGGCTTGGTCGCTTTGATTTAAAGTCCCCCACTGAAAATCAGTTATATAACTGAGTGGGTAGACTCTAAATAAAAATGTATTTATTTATTTATTTTATTTATAATATTCTCCTTGTTCTTTGATTTGCAGGGTAGGCCTACTAGATAAGATATGAAAACAGTAGGCCTACCTATTCTGTTTTAACGGCTTTTGTTTGTCTAAACCTATACATTTGCTTAGTGTAGGGTCCTACACAAATTGACAAAAATATTCATGTGTTAATCTGCTGACTAAAACATAACTTTGCTGTAAGCAGCAATGATCTAACAAGCATATTCACATTGAAGACGGTGACAATGACCTACGGGTATGTAAACATGAACACTTCATATGGCTTTGTCTCAGGTTGAACATAAAACTTTGCCTGCATTGAAGGCTTAAAAGTTAAAACAATTATGCCTATTACACAAAGGACAACTTAGGCCTAAGTAAGTAAGCATACGGTACACGGTTACACCTACAAACACGTGCATGGCCTCATTACAATGCATAGCAGCAAAAAGTTGGGACTAAGTAACAATGTAGGTCAAAGTAGGTTTTACTTTTGGCATTTGTTTGAGCACATATGTTTTATGCATTGTATAATTAAGTGTGAAAATTAACAGTACTAATTATTTGTATGCATTTTTTAAAGTCAAATTAAGGTTACATTACCTACCTACAAGGTCTAATACGTAGGCCGACCACAATTACGTATCATAATCATAGGCTAACCGGTAGAACCGATGACTCGATGAGTTATATCCACTAAACTAAATTAAGGGTTTTACTTTTAATGCCCCCCACTAAAAAGCAAATATGTGACAAGAGTGGGTACTCTAAAAACAAATTTACTTCATTTTAATTTATCTTCCTCGATCTGGGGATGAGTTTTTTTACTTGAAACTGCTGGACAGATAAAAATATCAATATTTGAGGATTTACCATGTCGAGTTTTGGGCTGTATATTTCCTGGGTTGATCTCCAGATAGGGCAATACTTTTTTACTAATTTGCTTCCACACTTGTGATGACATTCTGTCAACAAGGAAGGATTAAGGAACATTGAAAGTAAACTATTTATCATTACCACATCACACCATAATGACTTAAAAAATCCCAGCATTTTACTTTGAAAGTAGAACATGTAGCCCGATTTTAAAATACAGGTTCTATACTAATCTCTTTAGCACTAATGCTTCGTGAATAATTTTGATAGATTGACGTTTGCTAGCCTATGGGAGACTGTATGACAGAAAGAGCGCGCTGTGAACGATCACGTTCGATTACTACACATTTGCTTGCTGCAGCCACGCTTTTATTCGTATTATTGTCTCGCACTTCAATGTTGTAACAGTAACCGTTATTTAACAAATGTTTTATAGTTAAACAACAGATGCATCAGTGTTGTGTGTTATAATTTAAACAATCTGAAAAGTTTACAAACAAAAAAAGAATGTCTGATGACAGTAGGCAGTCTAGTGCTCGCATTGCGCATGGGGTTGTGATTTAGCCATCTCACAGCCTTATTTATTTGCACAACAAAATAATGTCATGCATGAATGAAGGGGCAGACTGTGAATTTGTTGAACTGTACCGCTCGCAGCGCTTGTGTCATACGGTCGCTCATAAGTCTAGAGATATGATAATAATAATATGGTTTATTTTTTCTAAATGTTTTGTTTTTTTATTTTTCTACATTATTGATCCTGACAAATTGTGTTAAACCACATCGAATTCGAAACGTGGGCCTAATATACACACAAAACATATTTGTCTATGCAATAGTATCACATGTTGCTCTGATTATTACAGGGTTTTGTAACAGAATGCTTCATTTCTCGATTTGGTTAGTCGGGAAACACTCCCGTAGGTGGAATTGTTAATATTTATTATTTAGTACAATTCAGAAGTTAATTGTTTGTTTTTTTTAAAGTTGGCTAAGGCGCCTACCTGGAATGTGGGAGACTCGGGTTCGAACCCCGATCGGGATGGATTTTTTAACTTCTGAATTGTATTAAGTAGTCTTCATTGTTTAAATACACAATGTGGAGCTTGCTCTCGAACAAATCCAGCTGTCACTACAGATGGAACCTTGTCTGAAGACTCTTTGTGTCTATGAAAAAATTCTGCCAGATGATACAAGAACGAGTTTTGTACCGGCAGTCAATTATCCTGTTCAGTCTCTTCCTCGTCAACAGCTCTCTTTTAGCTACATTTCATTGTTTGTTTATTGGATGAGCGTAGCGAGCGAAGCTAAGATTCCATTCTACTACACTGGAGAAAAAAATCCGGAATGTTTTTTTTTCTTTCTTTTTTTCTTTTTTTTTGTATTTTTGTCTGTTTGTCCGCACGATTCCGGCTAAACCGATACTCCGATTAAGATGAAATTTTATGGAGGCCTTCGAAATCTCTGAACTTAGAACTGCCACGTTTTTGAGCGCAATCGGAAAATTATTTCTCATAAAAATTGCAATTTTACGATTTTTTTCGATTTAAAAAAAAATTCTTTGACTTATAACACCTACATGCTTTATCCGATTTTAATGATTTTTGCACAGAACCTTTATTTTTATGAATCCAGACATTCTTGTGAAATTTGAGCGCAATTGAAAAAATATTTATCATAACAATCGAAATTTTACGTCTTTTTTCTTTTTTAAAACAATTCTTTGACTTATAACACCTACATGCTTTATCCGATTGTAATGATTTTTTCGCAGAACCTTAATTTTATGAATTAATATATTAGTGTTAAATTTGAGCGCAATCGAGAAATTATTTCTTATAAAAATCGCAATTTTACGATTTTTTTTTAACAATTACGATTAATAAATTAAAAAATTAAAGTTAATTTTTTATTTAATTTAATTTAATTTAAAAAAATTTAAACTTAGTAATGATTTTTCCACAGAACAACAGAAAATTCGCATAACACATGGCAGCTCAATGCACCAATTACGCTCATCCAACAACGCGGCGGGACTTAAGCGTTTTCCTAGTTTTAAATTAATTAGTGGGTGTTATCTTGTGTAAGTCAATTTAAAGTATTTGACCATTCAACCGAATCGGTGCAACCCCAGTCACTCAGTCATAATACAGTGTGTTTTCTTCTAGCGAGATGTGCCGCATGATTTGTCCAACCTTAGTCATAACTCATAACACGTTGTGTTTTCTTCCAGCGGGATGTACCGCGTGGTTGGTTTCGAGGTGGAGGCACAGAGCGTGGACGCGGGGCAGCTCACGTTCGACGGCGAGACCTGCCTGTTCCCCGATCAGCCGGCCAAACAGTTTGTGAACACGCGCGGCGGCACGAGACTGTTCTTCACGTACTCCGTCGAGTGGCGGGCCTCGGATGTTAGTTGGGCCTCGAGATGGGACATCTACCTGGGCATGTCAGACGTCCAGGTCCACTGGTTCTCCATCATCAACTCACTGGTGGTCATCTTCTTCCTCTCAGGTAGGCCTACCAACTATCATTAGATTTACTTATTTAAAAAAAAAATAAAAAAATAAAAAATATTTACTATTAATTTATATATTTTATATTTTATTATATATTTATAATCTTCAGTTATTATCTGTTATCCTACCGTATTTACATGCATATAAGCCGTACCCTAGTTTTCAGGGTGCCATTTTTTTAAAACTCTTTGTTAACGCATATAAGCCACAGAACAAAATGTTGGAATAGATGCATAAATATTAAATAGTAAAGAATAGTGATGACATCGGGTAGTAAATATTGGAGTCGACTCCGGAGCCTTTGGAACCGGGTAGGAGTCGACTCCCCGATCCGCAATCAAAAAAAAAAAAAAAAAAAAAAAATAATTTTTTTTTTGCAAAAGTTATTTTTAGCCCACTACTCTAGTTGCACAACGCTGTCCGGCCGTTCCCCCCCCCACCCTCGATGGGCACTGTTAACTTTAATGTTTTGTGCCCTAAAATCCCAATAACTAACTCCACCCGCTAGCTTGCTTGTCTCTTGGCCCGGCCAAGACTCTCGCTGATGTTTTATGTTTAAGTTTTGAGATAAGATAACGACTAACGAGACAACAAGTGCAATCTCATTCAATTTATATTAAAAAAATAAAAAAAAAAAAAAAAAAAAAATTTTTTTTTTTTTTTGGGGTCGACTCCTTGAAAATGGAGTCGACTCCGATAGGAGTCGGGTAGGAGTCGGGTACCCGAGTACCCGATGTCATCCCTAGTAAAGAATAATGTGTTAGTCAATTCAAACAGAGGAAATACAATGCCTATCATTTTTAATGGTTTGCCGTGATGTAGCCTATTTTCTTTCCCCCTCTCGCAACCAAGCGCGGTCAATTGAAAGAGTGGTCTGCAGGGTTGTCTTCCAGGAAAGCGGCGATCTTTTGTTAGCTGAAAAAGTGGCCTGTTCATTGTTTTATTATCAAGTAACGCTAGCACATCGTAATTTAAAATTTAAAATGCAGTGTGTTACGAAACATGACAATTACGAGTTAGTGCGGAAACTCCACATGCCTACATGACGACCTTATCTCCTAGGCTGCCAGCCAGTTACTTAACATTTACTGAAGGGTGGCAGTCGAGACGAGGGAGAGACGCGAGAGCGGTCGATTGGCAGCCAGTGATTCGGAGGAAGCAGAGGGGAGGTACTGAGTCGTGACTTGAGAATGAAATGACCTCGTCTTTGAGCTGATAGTTTGTGGTTTGTGTTCCAGGCATCCTGACGATGATAATGATCCGCACTCTGCGTCGCGACATCGCTCGCTACAACGCTGATGAGGGCCCAGACGAAGCGATAGAGGAGACGGGATGGAAGCTTGTCCACGGCGACGTGTTTCGACCCCCGCGGAACCCGAGGCTGTTCGCCGCGGTCATCGGAAGCGGGATTCAGGTCTTCTTCATGGCGCTCATTACCATCTGTGAGTTTACGAATATGCTGCTACTAAGGCAATGAGCCAGCGGTTTAGCCGAGTTAGTTGAACCGGTTCCCACTCAAACTCGGGCGTGGTCAGGGGAGAGTGGATGAACGCTCTGCCCTGAAACTTACATATATCGCTGGTTAGAGCAGATGGAGGGTTCAAGAGCTAGTGTAACGGCTTCGTTCTCCTCGACTCCTGCTCGGCAGTCGGGGTTAGTGGAGGAACCTATATGACTGTCAAGGTTACACCGTCCTTTTGGATAGGACGTTAAGCCGCTGGTCCCCTTGGTACTTTTCGAAAGGAGTAGGCTACGTATCGGTACCGGGTTTCCCCTCCTCCCTTCTGTTCATACTTCATCCTCATCTATTGCCACTCATCGTCTCAAATAGCCAAAGTGCATTAATATGAGACGTTTAGCAATAATCAATCAATCAATCAATCAACTAAGGCCATGATTTTTATTACGTACTGGCGTTATAAACCACAGCTTGAATGAGCGTTGAGCAAACGAGCATGAGTTTAAATTTCAACTAGTGTTCAATCCAGTGTATACTAAAGCTGTATTTAGATGGGTTAATGTTTTGTTCAAGCCACTGAATCCAAAGATTTGATTCAATGATTTTTCCTTCAATGGTACCGTTTAGACGGTCAAATGAATTTGTCCAAGGCCTTGATCAGAAAGGGTTTGATTCAACCCATTCAGTTTAGAGCATGTCCTATTTTTTGTCAAAGGTTTGATGAAACTGGCCAATCAGGAGTCACTTCGTAATGACGTCACTAGCTCAATCATGGTCAGTACTGCAAATAAAAGATCAGGCTGGGCATTGTTTACATTTCACAGCTGTTTTTAGGTTAGGTTAAATTTGGTTGTTGTGTTTTCCACTTTTCCAAAGCAAAGCTTATTATAGAAGTATAAAGGATAATGACTGCTCTTTCGAACTCACTTCTCCCACAGTTTCAATACATTGAACTGTGTAAATAGCTGTTCAATGTTTCCTTCAATGGGTCTTGAATCAATCCCTTGAAATTAATGGCTTGAACAAAACATTGAACCGTCTAAATACAGCTTTAGTATGTCTACTGCATACCTGGCCCTACAATAGGTTTGGTTATGTGTTGTGAGTTTTGTTTGTATGTAGTTAAATGAATTTTAATGGCCACCGTCCATCCCAGAAGGGACTTCTTTTTCAGAAGGGACGTTTCGTCCTTCTGGGACAGAAGGACGAAACGCATCGTGGATTAAGGTAACAAATAGGGCTGTGCGATTCTTCATTTTTTATTTGGTGTCGAGTCCGATTCTGAATCCTAAAAATTAGTCAATTTTGAATCCAAGTCGAGTCTGATTCCAAGTCTTAAGTTGCCCTGGATTTTGGTTTGGCAGTATTGGTTTTGACTTTTGATCTGCACTTTTTTTTATAAAATCCCCAAATAAGGGCCCCTTTGTGACGGGCCAGGGACGGACACATGGTCAGGCCTAGAACTTGGTCCAGCAGCCTCCTCCAACTCGCCATCTCCTTCGGAATGATCACTTGCCATCGACTTAATTATAAACTGACTACCTCGATGTAAATTTTAATATTTCAAATTTCAATACAAATTTGTCTCGTAAATCTCCACAGAAAATCATCATGACGACAAACTGAAAAAGGACAAACTGCAGCTGGAGCTACAAGTTGGGAATGATAATAGACACCAACGGAAGAACAAATTTTCGAGCACGTTTTTATCAGAAATTATAGTTAAATTTTCCACAAAAAAGTGATGTACGTAATTGGGAATATTCTCAAATCGATGATAAAATGAGTTTTCATAATAGGAAACACTTAATTCTTATCAGCGAATTAAGATTAAACCCAATTTATTCATTAATTTTGTTTTTGTTGTAGTGTTGGTAGAAAAAGTCGGAAGACTTGCAGCTAGGGCTGTGCGAGCCTAGAATTTTTAAGCCGAGCCGAGTATTAAAAATAAGCTTGATTTTGAAGCCGAGCGAAGCTTTTTCAAAATGATCTCGTCTTGAACGTCCATACTTGCTCATGCTTGTAAACCACGGCGCGGCAGCGAAATTCAAATCTCATTTCTCACGGCGCAAGCTCTACGAGCTGACTAGCTAGCCTCGTCTCAACCCAGTCTAGTAGCATCTCTCCTCTCTCTCGCTCTAGTCGGCCGGCCGCCTGCCTGGCGGATTGCATTGACTGTTGAGTGCTAGCGTAGGCGTAGACACAGGCTACAGCTGGTTGTAGGCCTACTTGTCGGCCGGCGCATAGACTGTTGTTGTGTTGTTGAGTGAACCAAGAAGACGCCGCATTCTTCCGCCAAAGTCTTTGTTGACAAGACTATGAAAATGAGCAAACTGCGTGTTCTTCGAGTCCTCGCACAGCTTTACTTGCAGCGCTTTCTGTTCGCAAACTTTATAACTATAACGTGCTAGCGACGGCGGCTCGATCGATCACTACCGATCACGATACATTACCGCAAATTGAGGACTCTCTGAAATAACTCAAAATTTCGGGTACTAGCACAGCCCTAGTAACAAACAACTTTCAATTAGCTGCAGTCGTCATCAGCAGGTGAAACGTTTAGTCGCCCCCAGCCTTTCAGGCTGGGCTTTATGTTCTCGTTTCTTTCCTGACTTGTCAACCCTTCTTCAATCAAAACTAAACTAGCCAGTAGGCTTTTTTCACACATTGTTTATAAATTTTGTTTTCATGCTTTCAGTCTTTGCCATGCTGGGCATGCTGTCGCCCGCGTCTCGTGGTTCGCTCATGACGGCGGCCATCTTGCTATACGTGTTCTCGGGGCTGATCGCAGGCTATTTCTCGGCAAGGCTCTACAAGACGATCAAGGGCCGTCAGTGGAAGAGAGCAGCATTTCTGGTCAGTTTAAGTTCGGTTATTATTGGTGCCTGCTTTTAACATGGTCAGCTGGGCAATTCTCCAGGAGCTGTATTATCTGGGCCCTAAATGAATTTCATATTAACGCCACCATATTATTAGAGATATGTGAAAATCCCAACCGACTGAAGGAGTCCAATCTCGAAACATGCTCGATGCTCATGTTTAACAACAAGAACCTGGACTAGGTTTCGTTAAATGTGTGCCTTGTGTAGGTTACCCATTGCTAGAGATGTGCAAAAATGGTTTTTTAAAGTTTGAAAATTCGTGCCTTAAAAATAAAAATTCGCGATTTGTTGCGATTTATCAAAAAACACAATTTTCTCATGCACAACTAAAAAAAAAAAAAAAGTTTCAGGATAATTTGATGATTTTAATGATTTAAAAGAAAAACAAGCTCATGAGAGTGAAGTTCAGAATCAGTTTTCATATTAAGCTCAATTTCAGCCTTCAGTTTTCAAAGTTTCCGACAGTTTTTACCAGAATTAATTCCGTCTACCCAGCACCTCCACCAAATTTACGAAATTATGCATTTTTTATGTAATGTCTTTTAATATGGATTTGAAGTATTTTTAGCTTACTCTCGTTCAAACGATTATTAAGATCTCACAATCGCGTTGTATGACCCGGCGCCTCCACCATATATATCAGCCAGTATTAATTTAATTTCGACTTCGACCCGGCACCTCCACCAAAACTTTGAAATTTTTTAATTTTTTAAAATTTCGTGACCTAATTCGCATTTTAGGACATAATTGCTAATTTCGCCATTAGTTCGCGGTATCAACTAAAATTTCGTGAAAATTCGCAAATTGGAAATTGGTACCATTCAATCTCAATTCATGAGATTCATGTGCAAATTGAATTTGAAGGGATTATTGCAACTTTAAAAAAATTCGCAAATTTCGTTGTCACCATTTTTGCACATCTCTACCCATTGCCATGCCATTGGTACGGTAGGCAACCGTCATGTTTTACACCCCCAATTGATTGGTAAAACCTAATTTATGCTATGCATCCTATTGTTTGCATAATCTTCTTATCAAATAATTGGATTTATTTAAGAATATTCTTGTAATATTAATTTAATCAAATATATTTATAATTAAGGGATATAAAATGGTGTTTTTATTTTTGAAATACCACAAAACTCTTAGTTTATTATTTTATTTGTTCCAAATTATGAAAATGAGCAAAAAATGCTACAAAGTGCTACAAAGTAAAATTGAGTGTGCTATAAAATGAAATCGGAAAATGATATTAATAAGTCAACATTATTACTCGGTACATTAACGCTGACCTTAATTTTCTAGCACTTCAAAGCTCGACCTTATTGCAGTCCTTAGTCCCCGCAGGGGTGCAATTAGGGTGCTGCAAAAATTATCAAAATTTAACTGCATTATGTTTCTTAACACATCGGCTTACTCGCCGAATGCGCGCCGACTTACCTGGCCGTCGGATCGACGGGCTGGAAAGCGCGCAACATTATTGGTCGTTGTATGAGAATGGTTCATCCAATCACAAAGAGATTGCGCTCAATGTACTCAATGCACTTTGCTGCATCCAACGATGTGTTTGGCTCGTATCTCGGTCAAGTTTTAGCCTGTCTATGCTTGAAGGAAAGATTATGTTTGCATTCGTAGGTGGTATGGCGGCGCGCGCGCTATGGCGGCTACGGCAAATTGCAATATTTTGAAGGATATGATGAAGATGAGGGGTGTGATATTTTGACACCAAGAAAAATTCTTAGGAAAGTTCATACACCCTAGACATTTATTTAGGCTATATTTTAGTTTTTATTTCAAGTAAATCGGGTTATTTTTAGAGGAGCAGTGAATTTTTCGCTGAGGTGCGCTCCGCACCCCAGTTCGTAAAAAATAAATGGATTTGAGGGGTACTGCGCAGCGATTTTTAATGGTAAGCCGATGGGTTAAATACAAATTTTCAACTCAAAAAGTTCAAACTATGTCTACATTTAGCAAACTTGAGCCTGATACTGACATGTAGTGAGCGGTGAGCCCAATAAACCTTTTTGGTCGTCATCACATAAACTACGCCTAAATAGTGCTAAGGCCCATAGGCTACTTTCAGACTGAATGTGAAATATTAAATATTGTATTGAAAATCTCTCCACTTGCAAAAGATGTCAATCCAAGATCCTACTAGTAAAATAAGTGAAATTAACATTATAAACTACTTTAGAAGGTCACTCAACAAAAATGCCTGAAGTAAAAGTGTCCGTTTGTGTGTTCAGACGGCGACCCTCTACCCGGCCATTGTGTTCGGCGTCTGTTTCTTCTTGAACTTCTTCATCTGGGGTAAACACTCGAGCGGGGCGGTCCCCTTCTCCACCATGATGTCCCTCCTGTGCCTCTGGTTCGGCATATCTCTTCCGCTCGTATTCCTCGGCTACTACTTCGGGTTCCGGAAGCAGGCCTATCAACATCCGGTGCGCACCAATCAGATCCCGCGGCAAGTGCCCGACCAGCTATGGTACATGAATCCCCTGCTATGGTAAGTGTTGTTTTTCCGTGTCCGCATCTACATTATTATGTCATCTTTAGGGGTGTGCGGATAACCGAAATTTTGGTTCGGTTCGGATAATTCGTATCCGAACCGATGCGCGAAAAATTGGAACCGACTTGGTTCGGGTTTGAATTGCGCGCGCAAACCTCAACTACTGGCACGGAGCGTGCTGTAGACTGCGCTATCACGCTCGTGGTGTGCGCACCAGAGACTGCGCAGAGCTCTAGGAGGCTTTGCTTGAGTCGACACCGCTACGTTGATCGTTTTTTTTTTAGTTTGACGACCACTGTTCGACTATCGATATTAAACACGTCACACGACCTTGAGAATGAGGCGATGTTTTATTTATAATGGTTTTATGTTGCTGTCCACACTGCCAACGACTGAAGTTACGCTAGGCTATTTTGTAATATAATTGGGCAAGGTAAGGAGCCTTTAGTTTCTCACTTCCGGTATTATTTGAGGCAATTAGTATGCCTAATATGCGTGGAAGTATTATTTGCAGGTGCAGCGCAATCGAAATACGACGTAAACTACATATCGTTATGACTGGTTTAACCCTACTTCTGCCGTGAACAGCACATAGTCCTAGGGCCTACGTATTATTATTAAGATTCCTTGTTACAAGTTATTACTCAATTTACGATGGAAAGTGACATAGAGCGGTAAAATATTACAAAATGATGAATGAATGCTCTTTGCTATTGGGCACCAAAACGACATGTAGATCGCAGCACTGGCGGCCCGCTACGTCACAACATGGCTGGCGTAATTGTGATTCCGGGCTGGAGCGTATATGGCGCTAACTGTGTCAGTCGCGCCGGTTATGACAATTCGGGGAATACTTCCAATCTGTTCACTCTTATTTACCTATCTCGCACACGCATTAAATAAGATGTATATTTTCATCTACGATTTGCATTTTTTATGCTCTTTTACAACCACAAGTAGGCGTAATTGCGTACGTAGGCCAACTATAGCCAAAATTGAACCTAAGTTAGATATACCTTCCTATTCCTATATTCCTGAATGGGATAGGGGTGAAATGTAAAATGTTATATAATAATATCATCATAATAGTTGGGTATATTATTATGTTTAAGCGTAAGAATATCCAGAAAATAATTCATTAGCAGATTATTATTTATAATATAGTATAGTGTATTATGTCCTACAGTCCTACTACTATTTGTAAAGTTGCCCGACAAAATTGGTATTGGTCCAAGGAATTATTACCAAATTTGAATTGAAAATGTTAATTTTTTTAAATGAAAGGAGTCTGTTCATTGAAACAACAAATATTTTTCAACAAATTGATATAACACTGAACAGCTGAAGTGCAAGGTGCAATATTTAACATTTTCCCGCGGTAATGCAATTACAATAGTACAACTTTTAAAGTGTGCCTTATTTTTGGCGTGATGCAGTGTAGTAATTTTGAGGTAGCCCATCACACACGAAACGAATTGAATGTAGGCCTATGTAGGTTTGTATGTGTAACAATTGGGAACGGTGTGACAGCCTTTGGCATAGACATGAATTAAAATTATTGTCTGAATTGTAAAACGCGATTTAATATGAGTGTCGGTTGACGGGCAAAAAAACAATTAGCATAATTATTAAAAAATTAACATAAGTAAATAAAATCTATCAAACACAACGGGAAAACTCAGTGGGTGGCACCACACTGTCATCTGACTATATGTTTTCGGACTTTATCCCTGGACTTAAATGTAAGACTACTGTTTTTACTAAGAGTAGGCCCTATACCGAAATTTAAATTGCGATCACGATATTTAAAAGTTTTTATTTAAGTGTAAAGAGTTGTAGGCCCTTTTTTAAAAGAGAAATGTAGGCCAATGCTTAAGGTAGCTCAAGCGTATCTCGACGTGAATAAAAAAATTTCAAATTTGGCATATTAACAGATAATTACCTAATACACAATAATGCAAAAAGAAAAAGTAGGCTTCCTGAACTACTTTACGATATATTCAGGTCTAAAGTTTGAAGGTCGCCCTATCCCATAGCATGGGGAACATGGAAATACATACACTTTTCGACCTTTACTTATGATTTCAAATATATTCTTGTGAATAAATTTTGTTTAAAAACTGTTTTCTTAAAGAATATTAAATTCCGAATGATATAAGAACAAGAAAATAGTACGTTCCTGAACAATTTAGAAGTTATAGCATCCTGAAGTGCAACCTGACGATTTGACTTGGCAACCCTGTAAACTTGACTCTGATCTTATTGGCTTAGAGCCTTTAGCACATTTGCAGGGAGATTTCAAAATGTAATTTTGCTACTGAACGGTATAAGAATTAATAGAAAGATAATAGGTACTTGTTTTATACAGGCAGCCAATGAAGTTGCAATTTAATTATTAATTACATATATTATGCGCTTTATATTTCAACAATAAATTGCATTTGGTAGGAGAAGGATGTTAGAAAATGACAGATTCCTGACCCAATACACAATGAATGTATTGATGTACTATTATGTAATTGCAGTGTTGTGGAGATGGCAGAGTAGTGTGGAGAATGAGATGCACGATACCAAAATTGTACAATATAATTTTTCCTTATCTTGCTTGAAAGCCAGATTTATCTGCTCGACAGCCAGTGCACTACCGATCTCCACCCCCACCCCCCCGAACCAAACACGACAACGCATCGTGACCTTGACTAGACTGTTGTGACTAGATATACAGCAGATCAAAGAACAGGGAACAATGAGTTTTCTTCATTTTATATAACAACTAGCCAGTTGGCCTTTTCCACATTATAGTAAAACAGTCTTCCTCTTACGTGATTGTAAATTACCACTTCATCAGTATGTCATTATTTACTGGACAGCATTACATCTCGGCTATTACGATAATTATTGATGAGCGCGATTTTTAGCAGATCATTAGACACCCCACCCACTCGATTTTTTGTGTTACTACCCTGGTAACCTGCGGGTAATGTGGACGGGTCGGGTAACAGGGCCGTATAAAAGTCTGGCTTCGTCATATCATAAGTGAAAGCTCCTACAGGCAAATACAGACTGGATAAAAGTTTTCTATTTTAGAGTAAATTGCACTAAAAGATTACAGTAATAAAATGTATTTCAGATAATACGTAAACAATAATTTTTGGATAAAAATAAAAAAGTAAAAAAGTAGTCAGAGCCGGGGTTTGAACCGGTTACCTCTCGCGTGCTACGCGCCCGCGCTATGCCCGAGCCAAAGTGTACTGTGGCTGCCGACCGCTTAGAGAGATACTGATGCAGTCTGCCGCAGACTATTGTGTGCGCGCTGGGTTCAAATAATTATAAACGCTTTGTAATTGGCAATAAATGCACGTTTACTCTTTTAAAGTATTCTGCCAATGATTCTTTAATTTAATAAAATGCTACATATATCATACATATTTCATTACTAATTATTTTGGTATGATACAAATACGAATTGGCAGTTCTCACGAATATCGTTGGCCTAGGCCTGCAGCTTGTTGTAGGGGCCCGCGAGACACTGTGATTACAGTGATGCCAGATCTTTTGTTGGTAGTTAATACCTTTAATATGCATCTAATTAAATAAAAACTAAACACCAATTATATTTATTTATTTAAAAAGCGTTTCGGAAAACACAATTTTGTCTTTATTTGATGCACAAACCGTGTTTTATTATTTATTAGAAAAAACAAAAATACACTAGTCAAATCACAGCCTGTGAATAATAACAATAAAAAAATCCTGTTATGTGTCTATTTTGTTTTAAAAGTGAGCTTCATTTCGGCTTCATTCATTTCAAATACGTAAACAAAGTGTGTTTTATTTAATTGTCCGTTATTTGTTTATTTTGAGCGATATATGGAATCTCATAAATCTCTCAAAAACTAGAGATTACATTCGCTTGAGCTACCTTAACCATTCGAGACTTAACCCTTGCGTCAGGTGTCCACTTTATGGTGCACTTATAGGCGCTATTATTTCATTTAAAATGTGTTTTCTTGTAATAACCAAAGCACAAATATATCTTTGTTTTATTTCTAACTTTCAACATCCGTAAACAAAACGTATCACGCCGAAAACTCAACTTTTTAGTTACATCTACACGTTCTTCCACGTTATTTGCCGCTGTGTCTGCCTGAGTGATCACTACTGCTCGGGTTCTACGTTCCGCCAACAGGGCCGCGCTAGTGTGCTTTTTGGTGCCGAATCCCTAGGTCTAGGGCTAGCCTCAGAGCCTAGTTTAGGGCCTAGACCTAGCCCACAGCAACCCTGCTATTGACTGCACTTGGGCCTAGGCTTTATCAATCTGCATTGGTTTCGAAAATTTGTTGTAGGCTATTAAAATTTGATCAACGTAACAAAGATCCTTAGTTTTTATTAGGGCCTCTGAGGAGCCTAGGCTAGGCCCTACCTCAAACCTTGGAACAAACTCAAATTCTTAAATTAGGGCCTAGGCCTAGGCCAATGCTTCATTATTCAAATTATTTTGATAGGCTATGGGAAAAAAAAGTCAAGCTAGGCCCTATACCACTTATTGTATATATTATATTTCAAGCCTAAACTATCCGAACCGAAACCGAACCGAAAATCGAATAATTTTACTATCCGGAACCGGAACCGAACCAAACTCAAAAATCAGGATTCGCACATCCCTAGTCATCTTGCGTCTAGGTGTCCAGTAGAGACATGCCTCCCTTTTGTTCTGTCCATGCCCTCTGGTGTTTCGTCATTTGCTTCCTTTAATCTAGCACATAAATGCAGGTGCTGTCTGTCCTGTACTCCGTCATTACATAATCTGCATACATCCGATTAAAAATTTCCAAATCAATGAAGGAAGATATTTTGCCAGCAGGTCATGCCCCGTCTCCAATCGGAACATTGCTATTGTTATTTGTTACCTTCCTTTGGTATTTTCCATTTCCCTTGTTTGTATAGGCCTTCCAGCTTTTATTTCCTGACTCCTCCTTCCATCTTTCCTTTCCTTTACTGATGTGTGCTGATTGAGATGTGATTTAATTGCACTATAAGACACACATTTTACAGTTTGTTCTTTCTTGCTTCCCATCTTTGCAAGAAAGTCTGCTTTTTCATTCCGGATGATACCACAGTGGGCAGGAACCCATTGCAAAACAACCCTGTTACCTGCCTGCATTAATTTAGATCTTTTGAGTTAGTTACACATTTAGTCTAAACATCTGCCTCTCAGCTGC
>JAMZAV010006216.1:0-37784 GCA_024449915.1 Sweltsa coloradensis
TATCAGCACCCTATTTGAGACCAAATGACTCCCTAATTGAAACAGTGACATTGTCTATGAAAGTGTACGTGGCCAATGGGGCATGACCAGTCAAGCCCCCTCTTTTCCCGCATACACGACATTCCAATTTACACTACTTGCTTGTAAGTTGACACATATAATAAAATATTTATCAATGATTGGGAGAAGGGATTTTGATAAAACACTGCCCTGTATTTGAATTGACTAAAAGCCGATCTCGACTAGAAAGAAAAAACAATCGCTGTGTTATTGAAGTTGAAGCCCTCTATTCAATTCAGCAATTCTTTACAGTGTGACACATTCTCTGCCAGGAAATGAGTGTCGTACTTATAAACAACGTACTGTGAACGTGTCTAGTTCTGCACGTAGCCTACATCTGGATTTTCCTGCCCCTGAGAAGAAGTATACATGGTGGTAACTCACACTTACAGAAATTGTTTTATCTTGGAGGCGCAAATAATCTTAAAGTGGCTCATGCGAGTGTACCAGCGGACTCAAGAGTATAATATTATTATTCAGCTACAACTGATAAAATAGGGCCTACTTGGTATTTTTTGTATCAGATAATTTTACCACTGTAATTTATTTTACTACTGTAAGTATTAATATATTTTTAATTGTTACATTTTAGGTAAACATATTTATTTTCATCTCATATTGGTACAGTTGCAAACTGACTAGTCAAGTATTGCCATTGCAATTACCAACCTCGGAAATCGAAACGTTTCATCAAAGTAACACGTTAATCACTAAATTAGGCTAATGGGCCTATGGACAAAATAATGCTGTGTTCGTTAAACATTAAACATACAATATGATAGGCTTTCATGTAATTCCAAACAATAAATACTATACGATATGTAATAGTTTGAAACTTCTTCTCGAGAGTTTGGTCAACCTGGTATTTGGCTTGGCAACATGGCACGGGTTGCCTTCCCATTCAGGAAAGCCCTATTTGTACCGGTCGCGACGTACGCAGCCTATTTTCTCCAAAGTTCTCTGTGTACTTTTGTTAGGTTAGTCGAACTTTCCACCTACTTGAAGTACGCCGCGCTAGTTCTAGGATATAATCGATAAGAGCGCATCCGAAATCCTTTCCGTTAAAAACGTTTAACACTATAGAATAATAGCTGTGAAAAGTACGCATGAAAAGTACGCCCGGTACAGATAATGCTTCCGAAGACCGAGTGGATGCGTCGAGAGAACTGCCGCCTCGAAAGTGTTTCATACCAAAGTAAACTGTAATTGCGAACACATGCTATGTACAGACGTCAATTTCATTCAAGAAATATTGGCAGTAGGCTTTATAAGTATTAAAAGTCTCCTAATTGCCATCACAAAACTTTTATGCTCGTTTTAAGTCCGCGTGCATATCTTCTGCGCTGCGAAAGTATCCCTCTGGACCGGGCAGACACTGTAAGTGCTGCTGGCCCAAAGGTTAGAGTACTCGCCTTTCACGCGAAAGGTCGCCGGTTCGAGTCCCGATTGGGAAAACTTTTTTACCTTTTTTTACTCATTCCATCATTATTGTTCACTTCTTATCTATGACGGGTATGATTTTTATAACTTTTCATTGGAAATTACTCAAACACGAAGACATTCTTCCCTCAACGTTTGGTTAGGGCGAGGCTATAAAGTCAATTCTCAACAATCTCAATTTCGCGGTCTATTTTCTCGTAAAAATATAACAATTAAAACGACCAGTGCGTATAGGTATTATATTTTCATGCCGGTCAATGTTGTTCTCGGATTGCTCGGTGAGCATTTTCCTCCCGTGTCATCTCTCGCGGTGGCAAAGGCGAACATACTGCTGTAGGCCTACCTCCCAGCCTCGGCGCTACGTCACAGTGTGTTACGTCACGCAGCGTTGCCAAGTCTTTCAGGCGCTTCGACTTCTTTTAAAGTATGCGGTAACTTTGATCTACAATATCGCGAGAATTAATTCGGGAAGGTGATTGTTTGAAAAGCTTGTTGTTTAGAGGTTGGAATAACGAAAATTTTAAGCCATTTTTTGATAATGTGTTGTATATTTTGGATGTTCTACGACACATTTAGTGAACGAAAGTGTGGTTTTTTGCTCGCCTACCATGTTAGAAGATAGGAAATTCCATCTCATTAAAATGATGATTCCTCAAAATTTAATTCGGGAACATACTTTCTTCTATGGCAATTATATAAAAGCACACTTTCAAGAATAACATATGTGAATTGTGGGCAGATCTGAAATAAGGTCAGTTATGATGGAGCCACTTTAACTGTTATATATTGGATATTGCTTAACATTTCATATTTATGCAACTTTGCTAATCGAGACGAAGGGAGGTACGTAAGGGATGACGCGGGGGGGACAAGGGGTGGACAGGCCTGTGCTGGTCAGAACCAGCCACAAGCGTATAGGGAGGGCAGGGGTTCCCCCACGTCGTGGTCTTCTCCGTCTGTGTCATCATCCGTCCGTATTGTCATTGTCGTCGTGTCGGGGAGGTAGTCAAAGGGAAGGGGAAAGTTCCCCGACGACGACCCAGAGCTCGCCATTAGTTTCAGGGAGTAAAAGTCCCCTAATCACGGGCCAAACCACGAGAAGGTTGCGAGTTGGAATTATAAAGCGCCCTAAAACTACTACCAATAATAAGAACACGAATCTTACTATAAACTTCTACAAAGTGTATTTGAAGCGACTTCTATGAACATCAATCAAACATGCGGGTAGGAACGTTTTGAAAGTTGGGGGGGGGGGGGGGGGGGGAATCCATCAGCAGGTTTTGAGGGTGGCAGCTGGGGTCTGTGGCCCTTTCGCTGAGTCGAAAAAAAATTCACCATACTACAGTTATTTCGTCATGTTTTAACTGCACTCGGACTCTGAAAACAATGTTTTACAGCAACTATCTGTGATCTAAAAACTCAAAAAATGAACGTGAAGTAGCCCACTTTAGTAAATTTCAACCTAATTACAATGCTTATATTAGCTTCATGTGTTTGTCTATCTGTCTGACTGACTTTCTGTCTGTCTAGACGAAATCTTATAATCAATATTTCATTACAACGCTTATATTAGCTTATTGTGCTTGTCTGTCTGTCTGTCTGTCTGTCTGTCTGTCTGTCTGTCTGTCTGTCTGGACGGAATCTTATAATCGATATTTCACCCACTTCTCAATGTCCAATCTAGCTGAAATTTTTCACACAGACGTATATTCTTGATGACAATGAATGAATCAGTTAACAGATTCACTAATTAATCAATTAATTCATCG
Organism: Sweltsa coloradensis; assembly: GCA_024449915.1. Classification (NCBI taxonomy): domain Eukaryota; kingdom Metazoa; phylum Arthropoda; class Insecta; order Plecoptera; family Chloroperlidae; genus Sweltsa; species Sweltsa coloradensis. The sequence goes on from JAMZAV010006216.1 coordinate 3,270, forward strand.
TAATTAATAATTAACGTTTTATATGGGAATTGATATTTCACCCACTTCTCAAAGTCCGATCGAGCTGAAATTTTTCACACAGACGTACAACGTTTATATCAGCTTCACGTGTTTGTTTGTTTGTCTGTCTGTCTGTCTGTCTGTTTGTCTGTCTGTCCTTTATTGATATGCACAATCCCGTGCGGTGAATAGTTGCGTTCCCCTCGCGTGGTTCGACCTCACAGTTGATCGGATGGAGTTGGTGCCAGCGCAACTACTGTTATATCACGGTAGGAATGGATTGTTATAATATATTATAATACAATATAATATACAAAATATAAAAAATAAATACATTATCGTTAAGACTAAAAAGTATAAAATAATATTACATGAAAAAAAAAATTTTTTTAAAACAACGCTTATATTTAAATGTACTAAAAAGTAAAAAATAAATTTCGACCAAAAATTTTCCCTTACTTGGAAATTAAAAGCTTTCAGGGAAAGGGAAAGCGCCAACGCTTTTAATTTTCCGAGTAGGAAAAAAATTTGTGGGGCGAAAATTTTATTTTTATTTTTAGCTTTAAATATAAGCGTTGAAAAAAAAATTATTTTTTCATGTATTATTTTTATATAATCGAAGAAACAGAATAGTCGGGATGTTAAGAACACACACAATCTACTGGCTGCAATGAAAACTTATACACTTAGTATACTTCTCAAATTTTTAAAATTTTTTTATTTTATTTTATTTTTTTATTTATTAACTCTACCCTATTCAGTTATAAAACTGTTTACAAAGGAAAAAAGAAATAATCTTTGATGGGAGGTCAGCGTAAAAAGTGGTGGGTTTCCCCCCCCCCCCCTTCCTAACATCCCTCAATCAAACAATCACGAGCGGCTTAATGAAGAATAAATGAATGAATGGGATAGTGTTTTGAGAACAGAATCTTTTTGTTCATATTTACCCAGTAAAGCATTGCATTGTGGTTTTTTTTTTTTTTTTTTACTCCTGTCCTATTCAGATAATATAAAAAACCGACTTAAAGTTACATTTATTTTTTTAATCATGGTTGTTTTTTTTTTTTTTTTTTTTAAATTTAAAAAATTTGTCTTTTGGTTTTATACCTTTGGGCCTACACTTGTTGACAAAAATATTAAAGGGGGCAAAAATAGAACGAGAAAAAAGCTAAAAAGTAAAAAACAAACAAAACAATCAAAAAAACATTTATTTTCAAACTCACAAAATCAAAACTCAAAATAGTTTTTGTAAAAAGATTTTGGGTTAAAAAAATAATAACAAATTTAAGATCAACCCCAAAAATTTTTCTTTTTGGAAGCCCCTGTACGCCCCTCCCCACGGCCAACGTGTATTTTACACATAATAACAACCCTAACATAATTTTTCAGTTTTTAACAAAACGGGCAATTTAGGGACATTTTGATTTTTATTTGGAAAACTAAAAATTTTTTTTCCGGGGTACGAGAAAAAAATAGCTAACATTTTTCAAATCCCAAAGCGAATCTAAAGCCCAAAAAAAATTTTTTCAGCAGTTTGGCAAAAAAAATTAAAACGTTTTAAAATCATCCCCAAATTTTTCTTTTTTGGGCGTCCCTGTACGCCGCATCCACCAATGGCCAACTGGGCCCAAAAAGTGAAATTTTTACAAATAATAAAACCCTACAAATTTATCAGTTTTAACCAAAAAGGGAATTTTGGGGCCATTTGACTTTGATTTGGGGAAAATCAAATTGTTATTTGGGACATACGAGAAATAAAAAATATGTTAACATTCAATTTTTTAAAACCTAAGACGAAATTTAAAACCCCAAAAAAGATTTCGTAAAACGATTTTTTTTGGGGTAAAAAAAAAAACAGTGAAAATCATCCCCAAATTTTTTCTTTTTGGGACGGCCCTGTACGCCGACCCCCACTGGCCCAAAAAGTGGTTTTCTACTAACAAAAATTCACCCCAACATAATTTATCTTTTAAACCCAAAACGGGGGAATTTTTGGGGGTATTTTGACTTTGATTTTGGAAAATCAAAAAGGTTATTTTGGGGAAAAAGAGAAAAATAAAAATTTGGGGTTTTAAAATTCTTTTTTAAAATCCTCACAGAATTAAAGCCCAAAAAAAAATTTTGTAAAACAATTTGCCATAAAAAAAAAAAAAACATTGAAAAACATCCCCCAAATTTTTTCTTTTTTACGCCCTGTCGCCGATCCACCCCCGGGGTAACAAGTGGATTTTACAACAAATATTCACCAACATAATTATCAGTTTTAACCAAAACGGGCAATTTGGGGCCATTTTTATTCGTTTTGGAAAATCAAAAATTTTTTTTTTGGGGGGCAAACCAAAAATAAAAATTTGCTTAAAAATTCTTTTTTAAAATCCTCACACGAATCTAAAGCCCAAAATAGATTTTTTCAAAAAAATTTGGGATAAAAAAAACAGTTGAAATAATCCCCCAAATTTATTTTTTTGGAAAGGCCCCGTAGCCGGATAACAGGGCCAAAGACCAAAAAAGTAAATTTTTATCAAAAAAAAATTAACCCTCAAAAAATATACAGTTTTAACCCAAAAAAGGGAAATTTGGGGGGCCATTTCGACTTTGATTTTGGAAAAACTCAAATAAGTTTTTCCGGTCATACAAAAAAATAAAATATCAATAAAATTTATTGTCATCCTTTCACGAATCAAAAGTCAAAAAAAGTTTCGACAAAAGGTTTGGGGGCCTTAAAAAAATAAAAAAAGGTTAAAAAAAAAAGCACAAGACCCTTTGGGCACCCCTTACCCCGCACCCCCCCTGGGTAACTGGCCCCAAGTGGATTCTACTCCAAAAAACCACCCTAACTAAATATGGGTCTCCATTTTTCCGCAGGGGGGGGGGGGGGGGTTTTCACTACCTAGGTTTGGTTATTAGTAAATATTTCAAAACACCCCCGGAAATTTTGAAAACCCGGCGCCCCGGGTTTGGCTACGTAAAAATAAGTATTTTTGTATTAAGTATTTTTAGTATTTTTAAATAAGTATTATAGTTTTAGGCCTTTAACAGCTAAGATTATTTGCCCCTCCAAGATAAAACAATTTCAAAGTTTGATTTTTCCACCCACCCTGATACTTCTTTTCAAGGGAAATAAAAAATAAAAAAAAATATGAAATAATTACCATATAAAAAAGAATTCCAAGGAAAAGAATTCTTTGGAAAAATGAATTTTTTTTTATTTTTTTTATTTAAAGTCTATCCATTCGTTATAAAAACTGATTTACAAAGGGGGACAACTAAATAAATCAATTTCATAGATGCAGAAACAAAAAATAAACTACATTTTCGTAGAAAATTTTTAAATATAGTATTACAACAACAATGATTTAAACCAACAATTTTGGTAACAAATAAAAAAAAAATTATATGCATTTAATGGGAAAGAATCAAAAATAAAAAAAGGGGGTAGAAGAAAAGAAAAAAGAAAAGGAAAGGAAAAAAGAAAGAAAAGGAAAAAAAAGAAAGGAAAAAAAAAAAAAACATTAAAAAAAAAAAACGAAAAGAAAAAAAAATGATTTTATTAACGATCCCCCTCAAAAAGAATATGAGGTTTTCAAAAATCAGGAACAGCAAATCAGGGGGGAATCAATCTTTCGCGGGAAAAAAACCACCGAACGCGAAACTTCATTTTTTGGTTCAACCCTCATTCTTGTGTTAAACTTGATAACAATTTAGTGCAAAAGATCTTGACTCTAAATATAATTTTATAATTATTTTAAAATTTTTCATGTCAAAAACTGATCACAGCAATGATACAGGACACCTAACTCAAGTTGCAAGTTCCACCAGTGGGCGGCAACCAGACAATCTAGGCAGAAAAATATCAATTGAAAATACATTGAATACATCAAAATCAAAGCAATAATGAACAAACAAAGAGAACAGCAAAATCATAAATAAGAACATATGAAGATAAATCGACATTACACAAACACACAATGTCCCACAAATAAATAGTGAAAATCAATTCTTCTTTGTTCTTCGATTCTTTATCATTGCTTCAATTTTACTTTTAATTTGTACTATTCCTAGCTCAGTAAACTGGCTTCTAATATCATAAGAAATTGAATTCCAAAAGGATACTCCTCTGTACAAGAATGACTTTCTTAATGATTCAGAAATTAATTTAGGAACTTTCAAAGAGTTTATTAGAATAGAATTTCTATCACGATCAACAAATTGAAAAATATTGGGTAAAATACCTGAATACATACCTTTCAATATTTTGTATGTATTTACCAGTACGCTATATTTCATTCTTTCCTCAACCGTGAAGCAATCAGATTGAAAATCTTGGCTCATAGAAATTGAATCAAACAGATGGTCAATTCTCTTCTGAAGTACAACATATTCGGTAGAAGGTCTTACTGCCCAAACCACTAAACAATAATCAATAATAGAGTGAATATAAGAATCTACAAGTAACCTCAACATTCTCTCTGTTACAAACCTCTTCATTCTACTTATAATTTCTATTGCTGATGATACTTTATTAAGAAAACTAAGAAAACTCCAAGATATTTAAATTCATATACTCTAGAAATTAGCTTACCATTACAATTCAACGTCAAATGAATATCATTCATGCTTCTATCATTAGCCTTATGAAAAATCATAAAATTTGTTTTACTATAATTAATATCAAGTTCCTGAGTTTTAAACCAATCATCCATCCTCTTTAAAACTTCTTGAAGACGTCTTACGATCTCTTCAACATCCACACCTTCTAAATAAAAGACCAAGTCATCAGCATATAAGATATAATTGATTCCCCCCATTATAGTAGATATATCATCTATGTAAAGAATAAATAAAAGGGGTCCTAATATTGATCCTTGTGGTACTCCACAAAATATATTGAATACTTTTGAACTATATTTTGCAAGATTGATAAACATTTTTCTTTTTAAAAAATAATCCACCAATATTGATAACAAATAAGGACTTATGTTATACCCGGTTTTTAGTTTTATTAAAAGAGGTAAAAAAGGTACTGAATCAAATGCTTTCCTAAGATCAACAAAAACAGCTCCAACCTTACCATTCCGCTTGTCAATCCCTTTATAGATAAAATCTGTAAATGCTAGAAGGGCACTTTGCGTTGATCTACCTTTCCTAAAACCATGTTGGTTTTCACTTAAACCTTCAGATGCATCCACTTCATGTAATAACCTCTTGTGCAAAATATTTTCAATAATTTTCCCTACAATTGGAAGAGTTGATATAGGTCGATCAGAATTCCTATCACTCTTTTTACCTTTACCCTTATAAATAGGTGTTACTCTTGCCAATTTCAGCTGTGTTGGGAAATCACCTACAATGCTTCCTAAGCTGAAGCAGTTTTACATGTTTACGTGGAGTGTATTCTTCCGGAATTCGCAGACCCACGGATCACAAGAGGTTTGAGGATTCGTGATCCACCTTTCATTCTTGAGTCCCATTCAAGCCAGGCGCAGAAGACGAAAAACCTGGGATCGGGTCGATCAAAAGTAAGCGAAATTAATCATTATAATATTTTTTTATTAATATTTAGTTTTAACAATGAACATACAACTCTGGCTGCAGATCTAGCTGTTATACTCACACGTAAGTAACAATAACAGCCGATACGTTTCGTACCCCACTAGGTGATAAAAATATAACTTTTATTTGACCGTATACCCCCGCGTGTACACCCAGAACAAATTACGTTAAAGTATACAGAGATATTTAACCGCTATTTTATTTAGTACACCCGCACCTTTACTTCCGTCTAGCATATAGTGTTACCATATTTAAAAAATAAAACTGGGACACCAGAGTTCTCGTTTCGATTTCGGGGTAAGTAGGTCATACGTAAAATTGCAAATAAATTGATAATTCGTTTTGAGTGTGCTTGGACTTGCAAAACTACATTTTTGTTTGAAAGTCAGGACCAAAGATGTTAGTATATGGGTCAGGACAAAGTTTTTGAATGCGCATTCACGCAAGGACACGAGTGACTGAGTCGACTCCCGGATCTCGCCCTGCGATGAGTCGTTCACTACCAATACGTGATGAAGGTCATGGTCCGGTCTGTGTAGCCAGACTGCATCCACCCTACACCCTACTACTCTAATACAACTGTTATTATAATAGTTTTTATACGCAAGTTTTTCACACCTCGGTACATATTATACTGGAACAGGAAAACGCAATGCTTTTAGGACTCAAGCAATAAATGTATGTGCTTATATAATATTAATTGTATACACGGGATATAAAGTATGTTATTGATAAGATAGACATAATTAGCAGCCATTAGGAGCGATGATAAAAATATTGTATTTCGTCAGGTCACTGTTATGTTGTTATTGATTTGTTCATCTGAAAATATTTATTGAATGTAATTATGTTTTGTATTGTTATTGGTTGTAGTAAAATTGCTCACAATGTTTTTCGGAGTTTCTATTCTAATTCTATTTTAATGGAGTTTTTTTCAGTTGTCAATGTAATAAAACTGTTTTATATAAATGAATAATATTTTGTATACAATAAGCCTGAGGCTATATCTTATAAGTCGTCGCTTGTTTCTATAGCTAAGCAAGGAATGATAAATTGAAAATAAAAAATGAATTGTTCAATTTACTTATGGTGTGCAATATACATTTATTTGCAAAGCTTGATTGAGCGGTTATCCGACTGTTACACTGGTACAATCCGTGCTGCTATATGGTTTAATTGGTTGGGGTGGCATACTCGATATTAATTTACATCCATTGGTACTAGCACAGCGGTGTTTAATAAAGTTAACTTTAACCTGGACTATGGGTGACAGAGAAGAAAGCCAAATTCAGGCGGCGGAGATGAGATTCCTGAGGAGCACAGTGGGCAAGACAAGAAGAGATAGAATTAGAAATACAAACATCAGAGAGATGCTTGGGGTGGAGAAGTTAGGTGACAGGATGGGAAGGACACGTCTGAGATGGTTTGGGCATATGAAACGAATGACGGAAGAGAGGATGCCCAGGAGAATGTATGAGAAAAGAATCGAAGGAAGAAGAAGACGGGGGAGACCACGGAAGAGATGGAAGGAGACCATAGCAAGAGACCTACATACTAGAGGAGAGAGCTGGAAGAATGTAGCAGAGACTTGATTGTGGGAGGATAGGAAGAAGTGGAAGAATTTGGTCGGGAAACCCAAGCTGACCCTGCCAGAAGCAGGAAACGGCGATGGATAATGATGATGATGATGAACTTTAAATAAATCTAACTAGGAAAACGCTTAAGTCCCGCCGCGTTGTTGGATGAGCGTAATTGTTGCATTGAGCTGCCATGTGTTATGCTGATTTTCTGTTGTTCTGTGATAAATTAATACTAAGTTGAAGATTTTTTTAAAATTAATTTAAATAAAAAATTAACTTAAATTTAAATTTTTTTAAATTAATCGTAATTTTAAAAAAGGAAAAAATTGTAATATTGAAATTTTCTTAAGAAATAATTATTCGATTGCGCACAAATTTCACACGAATATATTAATTCAAAAAATTAAGGTTCTGTGAAAAAATCATTACAATAGGATAAAGCATGTAGGTGATACAAGTCAAAGAATTGTTTTAACAGCATTGCTTCCAACTTTTCCCGCCCAATTCTGGAAATTTGCGCTCTTGCGGGGAGCGGGAAGGGAGGGAGATAGGCGTGAACAACTTAACAAATTTAGTCATCCCCATCGCAACAAAACATGGCGTATCGCAAGGCAACGAGGGGTAATGCTCGGGTATAATACACCGACAAAGTAGCCAGCGCCTGATTTATTGCGCGCCCGGCTCACTAGCGAGTATAACACTGTCAAGGTCAACTTCCATTGCTGGCATGGGATATTTGTCACTCAACGCTGGCATCGATAAATGCGAATATAAATATCGAGTTGTAATCCCTATCCGAAAGTTTTTTCTGGTGTATGCTAATGAATTACATTGTAAAACAATGTAGGCTATAGTTTTATATTTTACACAGCAGGCATATGTTATCAAAAATTATTGGTTTTTCTCCCGTTTCTCCCGATTGAACAAAACATTATAAGTAATGTTTTCAAAATATGAACTCTTGTCCCCTCGTCTCAATGCAATACTGAGCATAGCAAGCGAGTAATCAAGCTTGTAAGGTAATCTTTATTAATTGTACATAGTACATATTATTTTTTTGGTATCTAAACCAATCGCGTTTGCGATTCAAACTCATGTCCCTTAGTTTCATGCTGACCTTCGCCAATATCGTCATAAACCAAGACAGCAAGATTGTTGTTGTGTAGTGTTCTATCGCAAACAGAGGCGAAGGTTTTCGTTCGAACCCTAGTCGGGTAGAGCTAGTTTGAATTGTTTCACTTCAATTCAATTAAACGAGTTATTACACAATCACTGTTTGGGATAAAAGTCAGTGGCGTCAACAAACGAATGTGCAGGGGTGCAGCCAACGCGGCCCGGTCCTCAGACGTTTTTTGAATACCGTCCATGTCCATTACTCTTGACTGTTTATGTTAACCACAGCCATACATTAAAACACATTTCAACAAACTTCCTCGCGTCTGATGAAGAGAGCCTCTAGAAAATGTGCACACTTTTTTGGTAAGTGTTTTTATTTAATATATCTTGCGGTCTAAACATCTTTTTTTGATCATTGTATATATATATTTAATTAATGTTTATCGTATTCAGATATGAAGTGAATTTAATTTCTTTAGGGCAAGGCACTTGCACTCAAATGTGTTTTGTGTTTTTAGCAACGGTGACTTTGGAGCCGTCCTAGCAACGAGGCACATAATAAATTTAAAGTTCTTCTGAATCGGCCTTGTTGATTCTGGCGTTGATCCGCGGGTGTTCGCACTGTCCATACCACTGATTACTAGATAGCTTATATTTAAAAATATCGATCTTTAGTTGGTTATCGCTCACTCGTCGATTGCGTCGGGGCCTGCAGGGTTGGATTGGTCGCTTTGGTTTACTGTCCATCTCTGAAAAACAGTTATATGACTGAGTGGGTAGACTTAATATGAATTTATTTATTTATTTATTTATTATATGCTACGCTACGCGCTCACTTCCATGCAAATATAGCCCTACCCATGGTACAACGATATCGGAAGAATATCATTGGATCATGAGCCCTACCTCAGAACGTTAGTTATTTTTTACTCACAACATAGATAAATAGAACGTATTTTCACATAAGGATTGACACATTTGACAGAAATATTAATTGTTAATAAATTATACCGGATACACAAGATAACAACCAATAAAAAAAGTAAGTGGTCATTTGAGACTCCGGATACATATAAAATACATTGCAAATATCGCAAACAAATACACAAAACAAATCTCAAAAATCTCGTAGTTTATATTATAATGCGTCACACATAGGCATGTGTTAAACTGGTGTGTTAGGATTATTACAAATTATTTACATAGACTTTGAGAATTTTTATTTACACATGTGCACACTTATAGAATGAGGTACATTGAGTTCAACTATGTACATTCACGTACACTCGCGACGAAATACGTTAGTAATGTGATGTGTGACATACTTAACACCTGCTTTACACGCTCGCCTCTAGTGTCTTCTTTGCCAAATAAACGCATGGAACAATAACAGTTATTGTTTTTTTTTTATTGTGTTATAGTTTTCTCCCGTTTTTTAAAATATAGTTACTATATTAAAAAAAAAAAAAAACGGGAGAAAACTAAAATGTAAATGTGATCATGTTCACGTTTCATTTGTTTTGTTTCTTGAATTCTTCGGCCACACTTTGCAAATGGCATTCACACGCAATGAAGAGGAGATGAACTGCATTGCAAAACTACGTTTTAGGTTTTCTACTTAGATGATTTTTTTTGTCTTTGTTCAATTGCTTGGACAAACAGTTTTTGCAAAATTAAAGTAAAATGGAAATCACTTATTCGAAGTTTAAGGTTTCAAGGTTAATCGAGACGGTTGGTACATTGTAGAATAACAATCCCCACGGTGCAGGGAATTAAAATTATTATTTTAAAAAAATTAAATAAAAAAAAAATTATATTATAAGATAGAACAATGAAAGAATTTGCTAGTAAGCTAGAAACTGATTTTCAGGGGAACAAGAAAATGATTTATGGATTGGTAAAGTCAAAAAGACAGCAAACAGAGGATCAAAAGCTTATGGTAAATAATAATGGAGAAGTCACTAATAATCCACAGGAAATACAAGACATGTGGAGAGAGTATTTCCAAGACCTATTGAATGTAACACCAATATCAAATTCGGAAGAAATAGAAATAGAAAAGAGTGAAGAAGATGAGGAGATAGAGGTAACTGAACAAGAGGTGGGACGTGCGCTAGGAGCAATGAAGAATGGTAGAGCTCCAGGAGTGGATGGAATTACAGTGGAAATGATTTAATCAGCCGGTGCTGAAGGAAAGTTATGGTTATTCCGAGTAATTAGTGCAGCCTGGAAGCAAAAGAAAGTACCAGAAGATTGGAAGAAAGGAATTATTGTACCCTTGTTTAAAAAAGGTGATAGGAAGAAGTGTCAAAACTATAGAGGAGTAACCCTTATGTGTCAGTGTGCTAAAGTTTTTGAAAAGGTAATAGAACATAGATTGAAGGAGGTTGTCAAACCAAGTCTAAGAGAGGAACAATATGGATTTAGAAGTGGGCGATCCACTATCGATCCAATATTTTCTATCCGCCAAATCATGGAAAGAGATGGGAAAATGGAAAAGGAATGCATATTGTCTTTTTTAGATCTTGAAAAGGCATACGATCGCCTGCCTCGAGGAAAAGTATGGGAATTTTCTGGAGAAAAAGGGTTGGACGAGGTTTTGATAGAGAGGATAAAAGTACATACGTAGGGAGTGCAATTGTGTTCAGACAAATGAGGGTAGATCAGATTGGTTTGAAATAAATGAGGACTGAGGCAAGGTAGTTTTTTAAATCACCCGACTCTATTTACTGTCGTAATGGATCAATACTACGAAGAGTGGAACCGAATAGAGACGGAAGAGACACTAGAACCTTAGTTTTTGCCGATGAGTTTAATTTGGGGTGAGAGTTTTGAAGAGGTGCAAGAAAAGGTGGATAGATGGAATGTATTGCAACAGTTTTTGGGGTTTAAAGTATTAGTCAGAATAAAAGTGAATGTTTAGTTATGAAAAAGGATATAAAAGCATGCCTAAGAATAAAAAAAAGTTAAGACTTCGTGGAAAATTATTAGAAGAAAAGGAAGAATTTAAGTACCTAGGAAGTATCTTGACAAAAGATGCTAAAGTAAATAGAGAAGTAACAGCTAGGGTACAAAAAGCCGAAGGATTTTATCAACTGGGTGGAAAGCTGTTTTGGAACGAGCTGTTTCCACAGAGATGCAAGGTTCTTTTCTATAAAGCATACTTCATACCTATACTTACTACGGGGGCGTAACTTGGACATTGGATCACAGGAAGAGAGTCGGGATCTCTGCGATGAAAGTTTTTGAGAAGTAAAAAGGGGGAGTTACAAAACTGGACAGGATTAGAAGTGACTTTTATAAGAAAGGAATTAGGTCTGGAGAAGTTGAGGTTTAAAATAGGAAGGGAACGTTTAAGATGGTTTGGCCCATATGAAGAGGATGGATATGGATAGGATCCCAAGACGAGACTTCGAAGCAGGAGAGGAAGGTAAAAGAAAAGTAGGAAGACCGAGAGAAAGATGGGGAAGATTGATCGAAGGAACGTTGAAGAGAGAGGTGAATCGTAAAAACCCAGTGACGGAATTGAAGCTGTGGGAGGAAACAGGAAGGAGTGGAGAAAATTGGTGGAAAAGCAGATGATGCAGGATGAAGATGACGATGATGATGATGATGATGATGATGATGATGATGAAGAAACGCTGAGCCTGGCAATCTCGGCAAAAAATAGTTTTGTGCCCTAGATATCGGTGTGAAGAACACCACTCAACCCGACATTGTTGGAAATGAGTTTTGATTATTATTATTATTATTCATTATAATGCATATTTTTAGTAATCATAATAACTCAATACATTATAACTTACCCAAGCAAATAGCAATGATTTGGGTACTATACCCGGAACAATATTAAAACGTAAATATATATTTTTTACTTTTTAATGATCTGAACAATTCTTGGAAACATCAAGGTGCATAAGCGATCATGTAATTTTATAATATACCTCCCACGTCTCACTCGCAGGGGAAAATGGGCTATGTACGAGAAACAATAATGTAATTATATCAGATAAAACAACAAAATGAATTAAATGTGGATGTTTCTTCCCCAAGTTCGTAAAGTATGGAAGAACTGCAATTGAGACGCTCAGAGTGGTGTTTAAATTGCGACCAAGCCTCTAGCATGATATTTTATCGTTCTGGTAATCAAACAATTGAACAATGAGGGTTTAAAAAAATACAATCATAATTGCAAACATGGGATGTTGGGATGTAAAAGATGTAATTCAGTGACGGACTTCATTAAAGCGATCCGACCGACGACGGCCATCGATTGCGAAATAATCGGACATTTGAAAACCAGTCACAGATTACCATATTACCGCGATGATCGCATACACATAACTACTTCGGACAACCATTTACAACTGTTGTGTGCTTTCGTTGCTAAGACGGTTTCAAAGCCAAAACTCTCGATGGATTAATCGATACCTTCCCTAGATTATGGGTGAAATTTAAGTCGGAATCAACCACGACCTTCTGCTAATGGAAGCAGGGACGCTTATCCTTTGGACCACAACCCAAACATTACTTGGCAGACTTGATTGCCCCCGATTTAAAGAAATTAATATTTTTGTAATAATAATTCCAATCATTACGTTGCCTGGGTATGTCTGTTCTATGGATATGACCCCGGTTGAATCCCGTCGAGACCGGCAATTCCGAATAAAGTTTTTTTTTTCGACACTTCCCCCGTCGGCTAATGCGAATGCAGGGATTGGAATAGCCCTCGCATCACCACCCAATTTGTCCTATTTCCCCAAACTACCTATTTAGTCACAGAAGAGGCCACGGTTAAATCTCATGTGTAAATCTGCAAGCGGGCGGGCATCCTACAAAATGTATTTATTTGTGGATATGACCGGTCGAAAGGCCCGACTACCGTGCGTTAGCAAACGATGTTATTTTCTTTATCGTGCTGAAAGAACGCAACACGATATCTAAAAAATAGAATAAAGGTTCGGTTTGGTACTATTTAATATAATTACATAGACTAATCGAAACAATATTTGCTTAGTTCTTACAACGCGGGTAATTATGAAGATTGTTGAATAGGAGCACTACAAACCTTGCATTGCGGAGAATCAAAATTTTAATCTACTTATTAAAGAATGCGATATACATATTTAGACAATTTCAAATTCTGATATCGTCCGCGGTCGCATATATTAGTGTCTAGGGACGCTGGCGAATTACACTAGGAGGACGCGGATTCGAATCCCGCTCAAGGCATAGGTTATCTGTTGTTCTTCACTCTCGTCTATCACCACTTATAGTCCGAATAGCATGATCTCAATAAAAGTGATGTTGAACAACAATAATCATCATCGTTAATTTCTAGTAGCGAATATTATAGAATTCTTACAACGATGTAAAAAGCTGCAAGCAAACCTCAAAATAGCAGATGGTGTTTATGTAATCTGATGACAAGCACATGCGGTGTCCAGATCCCGCCCACATTGCCTCCCCTACTTGCTTCGAAGTAGACACGATCGAATTTCACAAGAGGAGCGCCACCAAATGGAGCCAAAAGAAATAATTTTTCGATTGTGCTCAAAAACGTGGCAGCTCTTGGTTCAGAGATTTCGAAGGCCTCCATAAAATGTCATCGCAATTGGAGTATCGGTTTAGCCGGAATCGTGCTAACAAACACACAATAATACATATATATATATCAAACACCCTTTTCCAACATTCGTCGGGTCGGGGGGTGACGAGTCACCAGTTTCTCGGGCTATCTTCTAGTGCTTGCTAGCCAGGCTCAGCACCCCTCATCTTCTTCCTCGTTTTCTTCCATAACCGGCATTTCTAATAATTCTCTCCACTTCTTCCTGTCCTCCCAGAGTCTTTCTTCATTAACCCTATCCCATGTTTTCCCTCTTTCTTCGACGCTTCGCGTTATTTGGTCCCGCCATCTATCTCTTGGCCGGCCAACTCTTCGTACTCCCCCACATGTACGTTCAAATTCTCGTCTTGGGATTCTGTCTTGCTTCATTCTTCTTACATGTCCATACCACCTGAGTCTTTCTCTTCCTATTTTATCTCGTAGACTTTCCACTCCTAATTTGTTTCTTGTTGTTATGCTTCGTACCTTGTCTAGTTTTGTTATGCCCACCGCTCTTCTTAGGAATTTCATCTCTGCTGCTTGCAGTCTGCTCTCTTCCTTTCCTCCTATTGTCCATGTCACTGATGCATATGACTAAATTGGGAGAAAGTACATTTTGTATAATATCATTTTACATCTGTTTGATATTTCCTCTTTCCATAGTAGTTTTCGTACGCTTTGGTAGAATTTGTGTGCTAGTATGATTCTTCTTGATATTTCTGCTGTTATTTTGGCATCCTTTGTCAGAATACTTCCCAGGTATTTGAATTCTTCTGCAATTGACAGCTCTTCTTCTTGTAGTGTTACTTTTTTCTGGTTTGGTTTAATTTTCTTGGTTACTATTAACATCTCACTCTTTTCAATACTTATTTTCATGTTAAATTCCTGTGTTTCCTTATTCCACTTATCTATATGTTTTATCCTGGACAATGTCATTCAATGGGAACTACCCCGGTGCGGATCACCGTACAGGAGATCAGTGTGGGGGGGAGCGATGCGCTGCAATGCAATATCCAGGGCTGAATAGTATTGTATCAGGTATTTGCTCTCTAGTGTCTAAAGGTTCGTACTTTTCTTAGTATGGCATGCCATTAAATTGCGAACAGTGTAGGAGACATCACACTGCCTTGTTGTAGACCACTGTTTATTTCGACCAGTCCGTTCCTAGCCCAGTGGTGTTGTACCGCAGCTCTTGCATATGGCATATGTACTTTGGATTCTTGCCACTAGACTCTTTTTTCCACTCCTGTACTTTTTGAGGCAATTCCATACTTTAGCTCTTGGGGCACTGTCATATGCCTTTTCTAGTCCAGGAAGACCATATACATTTCTTCTCCTTGTTCCCATTTTTGTTCATGATTTGTCTGAGTGGCAAATATAAGGTCAATGTTGAGCGGCCCAGCTTCTAAACCCATATTGTTCCTCTCTCATATTTGGCTCAACTTTGTTGTCGTAGTCTCCGATCCATACAAAAAAAAAAAAACATTCCGGATTTTTTTCTCCAGTGTAGTGAACCATGGAATCTTCGCTACCGCTCATCCAAATATTTCTCAACCATTCAAGCTTTTAATAATAATAATAATAATAATAATAATAATAATAATAATAATAATAATATTTATTGGTCCTATAATTTGATCATATACAATGATATTTTGACAGGTCAGAAATACATCTATCAAAATACACACAATGCTATAACATGAACTCCCTTTAACAGAATAAACGAATTATCAATTAAAACTTTTTCAGTTTTCGGCCCTTAAAAGATTGACTCTTGTTGTTCTTCAAGCAGTTTGGGTAATTATTAAAAAGTCAGCGCCTGCATATCAGGCCGCGTACATGATATGTTAAGATGATGCTCTTCAATTCTAAAATCCTTTCTTTTTCTCGTAAAATGCTCATGGCAATCACTACGTATTAGTCGTAGTTAACTGTTCATTATTTAAAACATATAAAATTGAATTATAATTAACCTTTTGAAAAGTGAGTTCAAAATTGGGGTTTGCCACCCCTAAAGTGAGTTTTTTCCCGTATTTTAGAATATAAGGGAAAAATTCTTAATGAGATTAATAACCAATATTTTCTTGTGTCATAAATGTTTATTGCACCAATATTAATAATAATTTCACCACGGGAAAATTTGTCTACATTCATATCTACGCGCCTTGCCATAGCTACCGATCACACTTGTTGCTACCCTATTAGCACGCACTAGGCCTGTGGTCACAGCACCGGCAACGCACGTATTCACAAAAACATGCTAAAAATAGATCAACTGCTCGCAAATTGTTTCACCAAATAGTTTCAGATGGTTTGTCAAATAGGTAGCACTAAACTGCTGGCCGAGCTCCAGCTCGATGCACCCATGCCTTGAATTACTGTGCACCCAAAAACATCGAAACGTACATATACGGGAATACTCTGGCAGGGCGCTCGGGCGCGCACGTATATATACGGGCATACTTTTCAAAAGGTTAAAAAGACCAGGAAGAGTAAAAATGTACAGCTCTTTAAACAACTCTCTGCAGTGAGCTAAGCTGCTAGCATGTGACATGTATCTAATGGCTCTTTTCTGTAACTTAAATTACCTGATTGCATGAGGCGACAGCCCCCAGCCATATCGGCATACTGC
Source organism: Sweltsa coloradensis (assembly GCA_024449915.1). NCBI lineage: Eukaryota > Metazoa > Arthropoda > Insecta > Plecoptera > Chloroperlidae > Sweltsa > Sweltsa coloradensis. Next base: position 19,759 of record JAMZAV010006216.1, read on the forward strand.
AATCTTGACTGGATATGGGCAAAGTACACCATTTTTAACGATATCAAACTACATACATCAATAAGTCGTTTGATAATGATAACGCCAGCTGCAACTTTAGCACTTAAATGTCAAGTGGCTTACGCCCAGTCTAGTACATTGTCAACATAACACCCAGACCTGAGTTACCTCACATTCGCCAATAGGACTAACTTAAGGTAGACCTATATTAATGACTCCTGTCAATTTTTTTTGTGTTTAGTCTTAAATTGCTTAAACAAGTTTACCTGAATTTATAAAAAGTTCGTTTGGCTCACACCCAATTCAACCATTTGACTCACGGCTGACCGTCCATCAGAAAAGTGATCTACGTATAATTAGCTAATACATTACAATTCGAAATAGCATAGCAATAAAGTGGTAACTATACCACTGTTACAGAATCAGTCAGTCATTTCCAATAAATCTGGCAATGCTGATCTGTCGACAACTATATATACAACATTAATAAAATTCTTTTTAAAACAAATTCACATTCTCGAAAGTTTTTCAAAAATTATCCATGTACTAAAAGTAACAACTATCAATAAATTATGTTGTGGTCCCTCTTAGATATAAGCAGATTGGCCAGCGTCATGGTGGATTTCCCTGGGTCCCAAAATATTAATATGGCATCCCTCTGCTCTCCGGCAGTCACCTGCTTATTACATTAAGAGGGAAATACGGCTTATGGCTTCTACCTATGAAAGAAAACTAAGAATTTTTGTAAAAATCTTATAAATAATGTCCTTTCACAAAACCGCAACTGAAGTTTTCTGAAGAATAAATTTTAGTGTACACCTCCTATACCATTTACCGATTGAAGCGTCCAACTAAACAATCTCTATACAGGTAAAATAGGATTAAACTCAAGGTCAAAACCCCATTGCACATTTTTGATTCCATCTACAATAATGTATGTTAATTATTAACTGCTCGTTACATTGTCCACACTGATTTTTGCTATTACCTATTTTCTTTATTAATGTATTATTCTAATCATTTGTTTTATTTGTGCTTCTTATGTTAATTTAATTTTTTTCAAAATTATCTTATAAATTTTCTTTATAATTCAATCATATATTATTGTGACCTTATTTATTATTATACATTGTAAAATCATAATCTCTCATTACCTTTTGCCATCTGACTGTGTTTTTTTTTTTTTTATGATTTAAATAAGAAGCTCTCATGCACAGCCGCAAGGCCCATGTGAAGGATTCATTTTCTTAGAACTGTTATTTTTGTTGGTTTCATATTCTTGTAATTTTTCTTTAAAATGTTTAAATATGTCTCCTTATATTGTAATGTTTTTTGGTGGAAGTGAATAAAGCTTATATGGAATCTGAAACTAAACTTATCGACACTGTCAACCATTTGCTCAAATTGTCCGCACTCTTTTTGAGTGATTTTGTCCGTTCTTTTTTATTTTGAGTGATGTATTGATTCATCAATAATAGCCGAGATGTGATGTTTGTCCTAAAATACTGTGTGTATGCTTTGAATCGGTATTTTCACAATCCGACTTCTAAAGCAAGAGGCAGAGAAAGAAGTCTCAAGCCGGCGGCCTGTCAGAACACGCTCGTGGAGGAAACACGTCATTGCAATCGTTTTGGCATCTAGTGGCTTGTCAAGGTCACATTAGGTGAACGCCGAATGGGAGGGGATCGTCTCATGGATAATATAGTAAAATAATCTAATACTAACTTGTTATCATGATTATAAAATGAGGAAACTGTCATCTGCACTCTTTCTCCATATTTTCTGACGTTTTATCACCACCAAGTGATAAGAAATGTGTGCCTCAGTATACTTTACATAGGAAAAACGCTTAAGTCCCGCCGCGTTGTTGGGATGATCGTATTGGGTGCATTGAGCTGCCATTGTGGGTAATGCGAATTTTCTGTTGTTCTGTGAAAATCATTGCTAAGTTGAAATTTTTTTTTAATTAATTTAAATTAAATAAAATATTAACTTTAATTTTTTAATTTATTTTAATTAATTGTAATTCATTAAAAAAAATCGGTAAATTTGCAATTGTAAAGAAAAAATTTTCGATTGCGCTCAAATTTAACCTTATATATTATTTCATAAAATTACGGTTCGGTAAAAAATTCTTACAATCGACACATAAAGCATGTAGTGTTATAAGTCAAAGAATTGTTGAAAAAGAAAAAACCCTATAAATTGTCGATTTCTTATGATAAATTATTTTTGTGTGTTCATTGCGCTCAAATTTCCCAAAAATATTTAATTCATAAAATAAAGGTTCTGTGCAAAATTCACCAAAATCGGATAAAATATGTAGGTGTTATAAGTCGAAGAAATGTTTTAAATCGAAAAAAATCGTAAAATTGCGATTTTCAAGAGAAATAATTTTTTGATCGATTTTTCGTACGATGCAGTTCTAATTTAAGAGATTTCGAAGGTCTCCTGAAAATTTCATTGCATGGGTATCGTTTAGCCGAATCGTGTTAACAACACACAAAAATACAAACAAAACAAAAAAGAAATCGGAAATAAATCGTAAATTGCGATTTTCAAGAGAAATATTTTTTGATCGATTTTTCGTACGGTGCAGTTCTAAGTTCCAGAGATTTCGAAGGTCCCAGAAAATTTCATTCGCAATCGGAGTTATCGTTTTAGACCGGAATCGTGTTCAAGACACGACAAAAATACAAAAAAAAAAGACAAGAAAGGAAAAAAAAACTCGGATTTTTTTCTCAGTGTAGTGAAAATGGAATCTTCGCTTCGCTCGCTACTCTCATCCAATATGTGTGGTCTTGACTCAAGCTTGACATTCTGTTCTTGTATGTATCTGGGATAATACATATTCTTGCTATAAGACTACGAGCGGATCGCCGCTCGATATCGGGCGTTGCCCCGCACACTCGCCGGGAGCTGATCAGCAGTCCGGACATAGTGTTACCTCGACGAGGTCTCCACGAGACTGGCGCTCTGGCGAGAGGTTGTTGGCACTGATATATATATAACGGGAAACAGGCTTAAGTTCATCATTTCTTGTTTAGGAATTTGTAATCGGTGACTTTGGAGACCAATCCTAGCACGAGGCAATATAATAAATTTAAAGTTTGTTCTTAATTGGCCTTGTTGATTCTGCATTGATCCGCGGGTGTTTTGCACTGTCCATACGCACTGATTGCTTTTTTCTATTTAAAAAAAAATATCGATCTTGGGTTGGTTTCGTCACTCGTCGATTGCGTCGGGCCTGCAGGGTTGGCCTTGGTCCTTTGGTTTTCTGTCCCCACTGAAAATCAGTTGTGTGACTGATGGGTAGACTCTAAATACGGATTTATTTATTTATTAATTATTAATTTATGTATTATTTACAAATTACTGGATTTGGCACTGATGGCCGATTGTGTTACTATCAGTTGAGCTACCTTGACAAATGACCGGTATACTCCGAAAAGGTACGCCATTGCTGGTTATCCTCTATACTATATATAAACACGCATCGCACTCCACTCGCACGTCAAACATATAAAAATATGGCCCCCCCAAGGGCCCCCCAAAAAGTTTTTTTGGGATACTACGCTTCTAATAATTTCTGATCTGTATAATACTTTGATTTTGGAACTAATTTATTTTCCCTATGTTTTAATTTGACCTTTTAGTTTATATATATAGAACAAGGCCTTGAGATACCCATTGTTGATGACATTATATAACCCACAAATCACAAAAAAAACTTGTAGAAATACAGTCCAAACCTTACACAATCAAAAGTATCGAGCTCTAAAGGAAGTGCCAAGCTATGTATTTATACATTCTACATTTTCGCACTGTTTAGTACATACTGTAACACAACGAACCTACGCCCCTCGTGTAACGATAGCCTCGTTGGATAACTCCACTAAATAGCTGTGCTCCAGAAAATATATTTAATGATCGAACATACTCGGTGATGGGTCCACCTAATTAAAGTGAAACACGAATTTCTGACCTCCCTTAGAATGTAAAATATTAATTTGCGAATAAAAACAACTGATCAAGGCTAAAATCCCTCAAACTTGAATTTTAATCCCTACCTAGCGTGAAACCTGTACTCAAGTCTACATGTCCCTAACTAGTTCACATTTCAACCTCCTAGAACTCACCAAAACCCACAAAATTGTAAATCGTAAGACATCGAAGACAACATCTCTGAAATACAACTATAATTTAAACTAGAATCTAGGGTGACATTACAACAGACATCAACGGTTTAAATAAGGTCAAACCAGAACGGCTATATTGTAGGCTATAACACAAATGAATTTCCTTCATTGCAGGCATACATTTTAAAACCTGACCTATCAGTACTGATGGCTAAAGCGTAATTGGATATCTAGTTTAAGATATCTCTGGTCTGGATGGACAACAGTAAAGTTTTCCAAAAGTTTTATGAATATAATTAGTATAAACTTATTCTAATACTCATCACAAAATGATCACGACTCCCATCGAACCCTTGTTAGTCAACGAAGTTTCGACGTGTATTCAGTAACCTGCTGCGTACGTATTAACTGTCGTAGTCCTTGTACCGACGATCCTGTCTTGAGTTCGTATCCGCTGTGATTCATTTCGAAAGTTCACTGTCCTTAATATTGTTCGAGCGTGATAAAATTACGTTAATTTATCGTTCGGATAAGATCGCTCCCGACCGTACGTTCTAATGTTTTTCACACGTGCCCGATACATGCATCCTAAGTTTCAATAAACAAGTTCGTCCAGTTCCTCACACGTAAACTATCAGACAGTTAATGATGTAGCACTACAACTTTTATCGACACAGTTCTGATTTCACGCGTCTTTATCAACAATACAAATCGTTCGACGTCGGTGGGCTCATTTCACTCGTTCGTGGATGTTCATCGTTTTTATTATTGTTGATGTCAATTTAAACTCTTTGCAACTAAAATTCACCATTTGGATTTCAAATAAATCTGCATTTATTGATTTCGAAACACATTTGCCTCAAATACTAAAACTTTGCCAGATATTGAATTGTCAATACCGTTCCTTATATGTTCTTACACTTGGATTATAAAACGATTTTATCCCTACCTATTTCCTTTTCGTGATACTTCAGTCCCATATTTCGTAGTATCTACCACCAAATTTGATTGGGCGTTTCCGTGGCGTTCTTCTCCAGGCTACGCGGATACAATCTTCTAGAAGCTTCTTGAACGCAACTAACTCTCGGCCCTTGGCTATTAATGACATTCTAAACTTTTTCTGGCTATCGTGTGCTGTATTTTATCAAGTCCGGCGTTATTAATATTGCTCCTAAGGCATGCAAAAGTTCGTTTCACTCACGTTCCCTGATCTCTGCTAGATTCGTTAACATTACCTCAGGTTGGTTACCGTCTCGTTTGATTTCAAAGAAGTTTACTTGTATTTCTTCTAGGCAATTGCCGTTCGTTCTCGATAAGCACTTTCGCGGATTTTTAACACACGCGTTTCCTATTCTTCAAAACGTTTTCCCTGTTAACTTTTTCCTAATTTTACACGATCGCCTAACTCGGCCCACGACGCACGACATTTTTCCAACTCAACTTCTCAAACTACTACCCTCTCAACAATACAAATTTACGATCGCAGCGTTATGATAACCAATCAGATACAGCACACAGTTGTCCCCCATTAAACTGAAACAGGTCAAAACATATGTCCGGGCGACGCATTATACGAAAATGACGAAATATGAACTTGGCATTTCTATAATTTAATAAAATCGTTTGACATGATTTTATATTAAAATTGTTAAATTTAAACTAATACATGATTCTTTTTTATGAAATAAACCAAATTTTCTCTAGTTTTCTGATTTAAATCAAACCCGTTTCTGTATTATTAGTATGTAATTAGTTTATTCTATGTTTACACATTTAAGCCAGTTGCTTTCGTAGTACCTCGACCAGCTCCATTAAAAATACAACAGCTCTCCTTCCACTGGCCAACTGCATCGACTTTCAAGATACAATCTATCTCGAATGAACCTTGCCAAAAGACCTAAGTCCCTCAGGGAGATCCGTATAGCTCATACTAATCACGTTGCCTCGTGACTGCATCCTTGACAAAGGGACTGGCAACATTTCATTTCCAACTATTGTTTGAAATGTAAAAGTTTGTGCAAATTCTTTTGCAAGCTTTGCAAGGATGCCATCACTGATGGCGTTGCGAACTAATTGTCTTAGAGTGAAAAATGTTGAAGGTCTAAAATTGGGGCTTTCTTAGATCCCAATACTTTGTGTAAGGTGTGGCTGTATTTTTACATCTTTTTTGTAATTTGTGGAATCTTTTTAAAGCTCCATTACAAAAGTATTTGTTAAAATAGAATAATTTTATTAAAGAAGTATTAATTGCTGTGGTCTTCATCACTCTTAATTATCCACGCCGCTTCCTGCTTCTGGCTGGGGTCAGCTTGGGTTTCAAAAACAAAAGTTTTCTATTTCTTTCCATCCTCCCAACAATCGATCTCTTCCACATCTTCCCGCTTCTCCTCTTTTGCCTCCAAGTCTCCTGCTATGGATTTCCTTCACATCTCTTTCCTTGGGTCTACCCCATCTTGTTCTTCCTTCTTCAATCCTTCATTTCAATACATTTTCTTGGCATCCTATTTTCCCCCATTCATTTCAGATGTCCATACCATCTCACCTTGTCCCTTCCTATTCTGTCACTTAAACTTTCTACACCTAGCATTTCCTTTTTTTTTTTTCCTTTTTTTTTCTTTCTGTTGCAAGTTGGTCCTCTTTAAACCATTCTTCTGGTCTTGCTGATCCAATATAAGACTGCCTCCTTTTCTATCCTGCTCAGTTTCATCGGGCAGGGAGTCATGTCACTCTTGAGGGCTGCGGGGGGGGGGGGGGGGGGGCATCTAAAGAGATGCGCTCTGTCTTGGTCTTCTAAAATTACAAAGGTTTACAGTTTGGCCCGGTTCGTTGGTAATATTTAAAACGAGTGCAGGTGGTGTTGCAAGGACGTCGTGACCTTTGCCGTAAATGGGCGGTGGCCATCTTTCTCGACAGTCTTTAGTCTGGCCCTTTCTTAATCTCGATCCACCAGTTCTTTAGTCCCGTGAAGTTCTCTTCTGTGGTGTTCATAAAGATCTTTTTTGTGGTTTGATTTGATCTTAGTTTTTGACTTTTGACATTTTTGAAGGAGAGAGTAGTGCGGTGCTTTTGTGGCACTTTTTGCTCCAGAGTCTGCCTTTTCATTCCCCATGATCTTGCATGGCTAGGGATCCCATTGAGCTCTAAGAGGTTTGTTTGGCTGACTGGAGTCTGGCAAGGGAGTTTTTGAAAAGCAGCGATGTGCGAATGGAGGTTGCTGCTTGGGTGATAAATTGGATGGCCGAGACACTGTCGCTTAGGATGACAAATTTGTCTTGGTTGAGGTGGAAGGCGGGGTCTCGGCGATTTTTTCGGACGGCTCTGGCGATGGCGGCGACCTCAGCGTCGAAGTATGTAGCTTCCTTCGAAGATAATTCAATGTCCGTGTTTCTTATTCTATCTCTTCTCGTCTTGCCCACTGTGCTTCTCAAGAAATCACTCTCGCCGCCGCAGCTGACTCTCCTCTCGATCTCCATTGTGCCCAGGTTTAGGCCTACTGTGTTTTACCAATGTAAAATGCTAGTGGCCCAAAGACGTAATTTAAGCATCGTAGGTGATTAATTGTCCAATTTCTAGCTACTTGTTGATTATATGCGTGAAAACGGCTTATATTAAAACCTTTATTTCGATGCATTCCAGACAACCCTTTGCAACCTTTTCTTTACTTTTCTTTCTCTTTTTTCCTCATGCAAAATTTTTAATATTGTTGACCCACCAGTTGTTGGCAGAACCATCGGCCAATTGAAATTCCACGAATTCATACACCCTTTAAAGTGATTTTGAGCATTTTTTCAAACCAATTTTTTGGGGGGCTAATGTATAGAAGAAAATGCGTGTTTCTTTTAAATTTATATTTTACTGGAACAAAGCGCCCCTGTAAAGCATCACTTATCTGTACATTCGTCCGTCCATCCAGTCTGTCTCGTGTATCACGTCTCACCATAAAAAACAAAACAAAGCTCGGTATTTGACAAATGTGATTTATTTGTTGTCATAATCCTCATCAAGAAGATACAATATTTTTAATGATCCTGGGGGTCATGGGGGCATTGCTAGAGTCCCCCAGTCTTGACTTTTCATAACCTGCACCTCACCAACAGCATGATTTAAAAAAAGTGGAACGTATTATTTCTGTTTTTTTGTAATACTTCTTTGAAGATCTGTTCCTTAACTCCCATGCTCTGCTAGTTCAGTATCTACTTAGTTTCTCTGTTTTTCGCCCCTAGCTAAGATCTTCTTGTGATGATTTTTGAGAAAAACTTACTGTTCATTTGTCTGATTATGTGGAATTTGTGTGTGTGTGGGCTGGGGTCTCTCCCAATTTTGTTTTATGCTGTGTTAAAAGGTTTGTATTATTATCGTTTTTTGTATGTTTTTTTGGAATAACCAGCACTTTAAAATAATATTTTTATAAAAAATAGTAAGACAAAAAGAAATAGAAGCAAGAACATCATGGCTGAATAGACCATATAACACCTCATTCATTAACTCAACTTTCGTGAATCGGTCATGAATGTACTGATGTGCATAATTCATATATTTCAATTATTAATTCTACATTTATTTCTCATGGCAGGTCTTCACAGGGTCCAAATTCATTCCCCTCTTCAAGCTACCAACTACAGAAAGTATTTAGTTAAGGCATCAACCGTTCCGGTGTTTTCTTTTTTTGTTAAGAGCCTAATGCATAGACAGGTTACAGGGGCGGCTGCAGAGTGTTAGAAATTAAATAACAAGCTCTACAGTTATAAATGCAAAATTTATAAAAAAAATTAACCATATCAAAATAAATTTGAACAATGGGATTTTTTTCCTTTTTTTTTCTTTGGTCGGTTATTGTTTCGGAAAAAATGATAACTTTGGGAAACTTGATGTGAACTTTACTGCATTGAAATAAGTAATATCCATTTTTCTGACAGCGCGGTTTTAAATTTTACTATTTGAACACTGGGGTGAAATTTGATATTGTTTAACCATAAACTATGGTTAATCGTTAAATACTCAGTAAAATTAACAAAACGGCTCAAAATAGGCCCAAAGGGGTTTGAGGCTGCACAGAGTCCGCGTCTGTGCGTTAGGTCGATTACGAAAGCCGAAAACGCTTTTTGGAGCATAAGTCTGTATCCCCCATCGGAGGTGGGCCACCCCGTCAAACGCAAAGTCGACCCCTACCAGGCCCCTTACCGGGAAAACTTACTTTTTTTTTATTTTCAATAATTTTCGTAACATGACGACAGTAACCATAGCAAATTTAATAAAAACTTTGTATTTTGGGGAAACAGGTACAGATGAAACAAAAAAACAAAAGAAGGTACTTTTTTTTCTAGAAAATCTGTTTTTGGAAAGCACTGCATCCACCGCTTGCTTGATGTATCATGAGAAATTGTTGTGAAATTTTACATTTTTTATTATCGCTATTTATGTTGAAGAATAAAAAAGGGTGACCACCGTTTTCCGTACAGTACCGTTTCAAAAACACTTTTGTCCCGGTTCCCCCCAAAAAACTAATAAAATTACGTTTTTGTACCGGTTTGCAATTTTAGTGAGAAAGTGACCGGGTATTTTTTTAAAATATCCCGTGCAGGAAAAAGATTATGTTTTAAAAAATATGCTCCTCTATAATCTTTAGTAAAAACAATAAAAATAGTTCTTCCATCCAAAAAGATAATTTCATTTTCTCTGGGGGTTTGCAGTATTTTAATGATTTTGGGGGGGGGTGCCGGGTCGGCACTTTGTGAAACGTAAAAATCGTTAGGGCCTATACATTTTTGGCTACCTTAAAAATGCTGTAACTTACCATTAGAAAAAATATAAATCTTATATACAAATTTATATTCTTAGGAATTTTTGAACTTTTTCGGGAACAAAATATAATAAAATAGTCCTATAGTGTTTTGCAAAAACGCAAAAATGTGACTTTTTATAAATTTTACTTTGATTTTAAATGCCATTTACGAAAACGTTTGAAACATATTGTGGTTTATCAGTTAAACGGGTTAAAAAACATGCTGTACATGTGTTATAATCTTCAATGCACAAAAATTAACGAAGTCGCCGAGAAGTGCATGACATCCCGTTTTTCGGCTGCCGTCTTTTTTACTCCGCTGTCGCCCCCGACACATTGGAGATATATAAGCCCAACCGCTCATATTTTACCTTTGGGGCCTTTGGGGGGATCAAAAAATGTTTTGGTGTTTAGCGTGTAATTTTTTATAAATGCTATTTATATTTCAGGTAAAATTGAACATTTTTTACAGTTTTTGAAATCGACAGCAATGCGGAACAAAGCTGCACGCAGTCTTGCATCAAAATATAATAATTTTTTTTAAAACGAGCGGCTTCTTTGAGGGAATTTTTAAAATAAATAGTTTGGCCAACACTGTAAATAATTTGGGAATTTAAAGCCCTCTGGTTGATGCTACTGTGCAGTACAAAACGTTTATTTTGTTTGTTCCGTGTTTAGAGATAATTTGCGTGTTTTTATCCCACACATAACAAAACTTGAAAAAAATCGCCAACCTTACACCTCAAAAGAAATGGAATCTAAAAAAATCACCTCATCTGCTTGCTGAAAAGGTGCCTGAGTGTATACCACCGGGGCTTGGCTCGGGCCCTAACTGGCACCTAATATATTCAAGATAATTTTTTTTTTATAGCCCTAATATCGTTTTATATACCCCAAATATTTTCCCCAAAATTCGATTCCAATTTTTGTTATAACATATCGAACTTTAAATTTCATGGGTAGATATAAAATTTCTTATGCATTACCAAAATGGGTAAAAACTGTTTTCAAGATCTATGTTTTACAAATTTTTACTTGGATACAAACCCAAAAAAGGAAAGTGTCCAAAACTCAAGAAGAAATGTCAGACACGTCTATTTTGTGCGGCAAATTGTTAGACATTGGTCTTTATCGACCTTACAAAAGACTGTTTTTTATCGTATCTGTTCCCGAGGATCAATTAAAACTTAAGTGAAATTCCCCTATTCTTCCCTTTGGGCTTTTTGTCATTTCTTTTTCTATTGAAAAAAAAAATACACCCAGTATAAAACCCCCAGAAAACCGATATAGTCTAAAAGTGGGGGGGTTAAGTGTCGGTGAAATTTTATAAAAAATGTCTAAGGCGAAGAACTGTTCAAAAAAACAATAATACAAAAACCATGTAGTGGGGCTCAAACCCTTTCCCAAGAATTTTGTGCAAAAAGTGCTATACTTATTCATTTTTTGTGAGGTTTAAAACCCAATAGCATGAGCAAAAAATAATGAACAAAACTAACTAATTGATAATAACATCAGGTATAGGCCAACATAGTTTAATAAAAATTTCCCCCTTTTAAATTAAAATTTTTAAAATTTCCGTGTTTTTTTGGGACTCACAAATATTTTTGGTAGTTTAATACCCCCCAAATAAAAAAAAAAAGAAAAAAAAAAAAACGGTAGCCAAACTCTGTTAAAGTTTTCGGCGTGATGCTGTGGGGTATAGAAGTTGAGCCAAGCATTTCATTCTTTCTCCCTAGTTTCGCTAGAAAAAGAAAACATTTCGCCTGTTGCAAGCGCTAAGCCCCTTTACCATCATATTTAAGTTTATCAACCCTTTAGTTCAAAAAGCCTCGACGGGCGCTCGGGTATGGTATGGGCACGCTAAGGTTGTCGCGTGTGTCGTAAAAAAGACCTCCTAGAAGTGAGGGGTTTTTACCTCTGTATTCTCTTTCCCGTTTTTATTGTTCTATTTTTTATTGTATTTTTTGTTCAATTACAAATTCTAAAAACTTGATAAAAAATTAAGCGTGAGTCTTGAATTTTTATTTTTGGGACGAAATTCTACTAAAACTGACTTGGTTACGGAAATGCTTCTTAATATTTTTTGATAGTATCTTTAGTAATATAAATTTTTATTTTTTAGTCAGTTTTTAAAACGTAACACTAGGGAAAAAAACCTTTCATAACTCAAGCTATACATTTGAAAAACGAAAAAACATGCAATTTTAAAAATATTTCGTAAAAACATTATTTTCTCACAATTTGATTTTTAAATGTGTGGAGGAGGGAGAAAACCCTGTTCCTCCCAAGTTCGGTCACGCCAAAAAAAAGGGGGGAAAGGGAAAAAAGCAGACAAAAGACGGGAGACCCACCCGGGCTCGTCCGCCAGGTCCTTTGTATCTCAAGGATGATAAAATTTAGTTGCCACCCCCCACAAGCCGGAATTTTTTTGTCGATTTTTCGCAATTTTTAAAACAGAATGTTTCGTCGGTCTGATTTTTTTTTTGGGCATAAAACCCCTATCAGGTCATCACCCAGTTTCAAGACTGTAAATTTTTTGGGGGGGCGGTGCAGATAGCTTTAAAACCCCCCAACTCGGGTGGGAGAAACAGGGGCGAGTTACCATCGCCTACTTGGCTGGGGCGACGACCGTCGCCCTAGATTCGTTCCGGTAGAAGCCATACAAGAATGTATGCACACTTTAAAAAGCCTACGTGCACATAATAAATTAATATTTGACATGACTTGTGAAAAATTTTAAATAATTGATTCAAATTATTACTTTTAATGATGTTAGAAATTTTATTTCCAATTTTTTCTGTTAAATGTGTTCGGTTTTGGGCCCCCCGGCCCCACAGTGATAGTAGTACTCTTCGGGCAGCGGAAGAAAAAAGCCGCGGGGCCGAACAAACGCAAATGTCAGCCTATCTCAGCGACTTCGTATAACTATCTGGCATTGTAGTTTTAATCGTTTACGTGTTTTAAGACTGAAAACCAACAATATGTTTTTTAAACGTTTTCGTAAATTGGCTTGATACAAAGTAAAATTAAATAATCCATTTTTGCTTTTAGGCCAATTTAAATACTCTAAACTATTTTTAATGGGGAAATGTGGGTATTTACTGGAACGGTCGATTCGTCTTTAAATAAACGTTTCAAAATTTTGATTTAGAACAAGGATCAAAAGGGTGAAACGTCATGCGGAAACATCGCGGCGCGCTCAAAACCCAAAACGGCATTTAGAACAAAAGGGGGTTCTTTTTCTATACGGTTTTTGGGATTATTTTGAATTACTTTCTAAAAAGTTAATGTCATCTTGTTCTACCGCCGGTGGGGTCCAACTTTCTAATTCCCCATTGCCCCTGCACGGATGCGAGGAAAACCTTCGCCCTTAGAGTAATTTACTGGGGAAAAATTATAAAAAAATTGTTTCCGTCACAATTAAAGTGAACAACTTGGAATGAGTAAAAAAATAAAAAAGTTTTCCCAGCGGGGTTTTAACCGCTCCTCTCGCATGCAAAACAAGACTCTAACCCTCGGCCAAAAAATGAACGGGGAAGCTTGCGGTCTAGACCGATTTTATACAATGCACGATAAATTGCGTAAGCGAAAAAATTTTCAACCCCTTTTAAAAGTTATAAAAACGTTCTGTCGATATTTTTAGAGGAATTTTTTCGTCTCTTTTCACAAGAGTGCATTTAAAATTTTTTATTTTGTCATTAAAAACTTCGGGGGGTGGCAGCAGTCGCATGAAATCATCCAACCGCCACCAAATAATATTCGTGGTTTTAAACGTGGTGGGAATGCGGGTATAGGTCCAAAAGGGGGAAGACGCAAAATGTATTGACAGAGTAACCCATAGCGGGAGATTTATCTTTTGGCATCGCCGCAAAAATTTTAAAGCGCCGCCCCCGCTTCCGACTTTAAAAAAGTTAGGACGAATCAAGAATAATATAAAAAAAAGTGTTTAAAATTTCATTTGAATTTTGAAGCATTTTTTTAAAAAAGTAATTAAACAAGTTTAATTTAGTACAAAGTTAATCCATTTAAACGGTTATTTTTAAAACAAACAAATCACCCCGGGAAATTCCCTCATTTTAAAATTTTTTTCAAAAAAACCCCCGCAGGGCCGAACCCTTTATAGAGAAAAGTTTTGGAAAGATGATTCTACTGTGGGGGATGTTTAAAAATTTTTCCAAAAAAATCACCGAAATTCCGCAATTTTATTTTTTCCTCAAAAAGGGTAATATCAGATCAGATTATCAGAGAAAGACGGTCCACACTTCACCTCTATCCAAGGGTATTATCAGGTGCGGCAGCCACGTGTGGTAACCATGTGTGGCAGCAAAGTGCGGTAACCAAACGGTCAACTGTACACCTCTATGAAAAAGTATTATCAGTTGCGGAAGCCAGACGGTCCACTGTAAACCTCTATCAAACAGTATTATTAGTTGCGGGAGGCATACGGTCCACCGTACAACTCTATCAAATGGTATTGTTTGTTTATTTGAAAAAAATGTCTCCAAATTATGAGATCCACGGGGAAAAGTATGTTTCCGAATCTCAAAACAAACCAATCACGAAATTCAGCCGATTTAAAATTTCCACAAAAAACGTCTACAGGGCTCGAACCGTTGATTTTTATTTATTTATTTTTATTTATTTATTTATTTAACGTCTATCCTATTCAGTTATAAAAACTGATTTAAAAAGGAGGAAAACTAAATAATCAAATTACATAGATGCAGACACAACAATGAACTTTGAAATTGTAATATTTCAACAATGCATTAAATACTCAACAAATTTGATAACAAATGAAAAGGATATTAAATGCAATTTATGAATGAATCGAATAATATATAAAAAAGGGGGTGGGGAATCTTAGAGAAATGTTTATTCGAAAGAAAAGTCTTGGTATGATGTATCCTACGTGGTAAAGTATATGTTTCCAAATTTTGAAACAAACGAATCACCAAAATTCCGCCATTTTAATATTTCCACAAAAAAACGTCTACAGGGCTTGAACCCTTGATCTTATAGAAAAGTTTATTTGAAAGAAAAGTCTTGGAATGATGTATACTACGTGGTAAAGTATGTTTCCGAATTTCCAAACAAATCACCGAAATTCCGCAATTTTATTTTTTCCTCGAAAAGGGTAATATCAGATCAGATTATCAGAGAAAGACGGTCCACACTTCACCTCTATCGAAGGGTATTATCATATACGGCAGCCGGGTGCGGTAGTCAGGTGCGGCAACAAGGTGCGGCAGCAAGGTGCGGCAACCAGGTGCGGCAACAAGGTGCGGCAACAAGGTGCGGCAACAAGGTGCGGCAACAAGGTGCGGCAACATGGTGCGGCAACAAGGGGCGGCAACCTGGTGCGGCAACATGGTGTGGTAACCAAACGGTCAACCGTACAGCTCTATGAAAAAGTATTATCAGTTGTGGCAGCCAGACGGTCCACCATAGACCTCTATCAAACGGTATTATCAGTTGGGGGAGGCATACGGTCCACCGTACAACTCTATCAAAGGGTATTTTTTGTAAAAAACTTGTGAATCAAACAACCTTGTCTATACATAACGTTCACTCAATTACCATACAACACTGCCTTCCGGTGGTGCAGATCGATTCTTGTGTGTTTTAACAACTTTTTGTCTTATTTTTCGATTTTTAAATGTGTTTTGGTTTGGATTTTGTTTGTGTGCACTGTGAAGGATACGGATTGCAAATAAAACGTTCTTTTTGAATTTATTGCAGCTTACCCATTTTTTCTGAACCCTTTAAGTTTGTAAGAGATTGTTTATACAACCACTTGGCCGTTGCACTTTAACATTTATATTTTGCTCATTCTGAAATTTGGGCCAATTGATCGTAGCTGACAATATGAGAATTTAATGTTCATGCTCTCAATTCCCGTATTAATGTTCTGCATTCTGCATGAAACATTGAAATTGTTGTCCTGTCTCCCAGAGTAATTGATCAAATAGAAGATGCAAACATTTTACATTTCAACATGTATTATTTGTATTTACTCGTTTCGATTTCCTCGTTAGTATCTCTTCTGCATTCAGCAGACATTGTGCCGTCATATATATCGACGACTCAAATTGTGTAGGCTACACAACAACATTCCAGGATGCCGTTTGTGTTTTGAGAGTTAAATAACTAATCTAAACAAATGTAGGGATACACCAGTAGCGTAACAAAAAATTCAAAATAAAGAGAGTGTAATTTTAGTTTTGGACAATTATTAGACAAGGGAGCGAAGCAACTGAGGAAACCATTCAAGAAAATTGCCTCTTCATTGATTCTGTACTCATATGTCTGTGTAGTCGAAAATCAGCCAAATCCCCGAACAGATTGCGCTGAAATTTTAAACAGACATCCCGTACGAGTTTACTGAGAACTTCTAAAAAAACCAGCTACATCCATTACGATTTAAAAACCCACAAAAATAATAAAATTTTAAAATAGGCTGTGAATGGGTAGGAATTATTTTATCGACATGGTTTTGTTTTTTGACAAAATATTTTTTGTTTGTTATTTGTCTGGCTGTGAATGCAGTGCCCAAGGTGTATCGAATCTTGCACGCTTTCGTACCCCCAAATTCCGCTCGGAGATTGATAAACCTTGCAAAAGTATTTTCATATATTTTGTACTGACTATGTTTTCCATAGTATTGGGCACAGATGATAGACTAAACTGCTTTTACATGCATTTCAAAACATGTTTAATAATTTTTAAAATACAATCCAGAATTACAAAATCTTTCCCGACCAGGGGATTGAATCCAGGTCTCCCACATTTTTGGGTATTAAGGGCGCCCTTTGCCAACTAGACTGGAAAAAGCCAAAGTCGTTGTTAGACGAGTGGCGAGCCATGTATTTAGTACCCGGGAACATTTGCATTTAAGTTTTGATAATTATTGGTATAAATAATAGGGTTTTTAAGTTTAGGTTGGTATAAGGGAGCGTCAAATGTAAGGCCATAATGCGCCACTCTAGCCTATGATAGGCTAGGGAGGCCTAAGGTAGGGGGAAAAAGGGAATGTTACCGAGTACTCAACTCATGGCTCACTCACTTGTCTAACAACGACTTTGGCATTTTCCTATAATAGTTTAATTGCACTTACAACCAGGGGATTGGAACCTTTATTCATAACGGTTCCGGTTCCGGCCTATTTTTTCCAAAATTTTTTATCAGTTTCCGGTTCCGGTTCCTAATGTATAAAGGTTCCGTAAGAACCGTTTCTTAAAACCCGGTCTTAATGGTTCTGTACCGGTTTCTTTAAAATAATATTTTGTGCAAGTCGTGGGAAGTTTTTAAATGTACAAATTTTGACTTTTAGACATTAAAGGTTAAAATTTAAATTAAGTCATAAAAGTAAAATAATTACAATATCAAATGGAAAAAATAACCAAATTGCATACGTAACAAACCACACGTAACTACTTTCCTCTTATGTTCCAACTTCGATATTTTTTTTATGGGGATCTGATGGCGTGACGATCCAATTCCCAACAAAAGGAGAAAATAAAAATCTATCCAATATAATAAAAATGTCATCCGAACTTATTCCTAACCTTGATTTATGTAGAACACGTTCGTACTGTCACACTGGCGAGCTTTTAAACCCGTAGTTCGACATTAGATTGTCTCCTTCGGTCATCCTCCTTTTCCCCTTACTTCCTTAATTGTTGGCGCCATTTGACTAAAAATAATGCTAATTCTAATTCACCCAATTGGAGAATCCAATTAGTTTTAGCTGGTTTGGTCACTGTATCCCTATTCTGCAATACAATTTCTATTATAACAAATGATGAATTGCAGACGATTTGTCTGACTTCGGAGGCGCCGACTGGATGTCTGGTGCCGTGTCTCGTTCAACTGCAGCTGGTACAGACCCTCCCAAAACACTATTGGTCTAGTGACAGGATAATAGGTCATGCACAATCTACAGAGGTTGTGAAACGTGTAGTGGTTACAATTTTCCCGATATATTGTTACGGTTGTAAATGGTGATACAAATTATATAACCCCCACCTAGTCGGATCCTTCTATTACATATGCTGTGGCTGAGCCCAAGTTTACAGTGGCCTGATGGACCTTGAATCACTTTC